>CAKNYM010029835.1:40860-66225 GCA_932195095.1 Andricus curvator | reverse complement strand
TTCTACGTACGTTTTTTTTTTCGTTCGCTTTTGCTCTGAGCGTTTCAATTGTATTTGCTTAAGTGTCGAAAATTTTTTTAAAAAATGAATTCGGCAAATTTTTAAAATAATTATTCTTCATTTAAAAAAAAATCTGAGCCAAAATGTTAAATTTTGAATCCAAAAAGACAAATTTTTGGCGAAACAGATTAGTTTTCAACCCAAAGATATGGATTTTGAACAAAAAGGTTAAATTTTATACCAAAATAATTGAATTTTCAACTGAAAAAGATACATTATCAATCAAAAATTGAATAGTTACATTTGCAGTTTAAAATTTTATTTTTAACTCAATAAAAACGAATTTTCAACAGCAAGGTACAAATTTCAATCAAAGAAATGAAGTTTTTACCAAAATAATGAGTCTTCAATCACAAAAATGTATTTTTAACAAACAAAAAAATTGTAACCAAACAGATGAATTTTTAACCGAAAAGATTAATTTTCTACCCAAAAGGATTAATTTGTAACAAAATACATGAATTATCACAAAACGATTTAAAATTAAGGAATTTTCAACCAAATAAATGAATTTTCAACCGAACATGGAATAGTTGAATTTTCGGTCAAAAATAATTAATTTCAAACCCAAAAAAAGTGAGTTTCATTAAAAACTGAAAAAATGTTTAGTGAATTATTAATTTGGAAAAAAATTCAAGTAAGTTTAAGATATATTCAGAAATTTTGAAAAGATTCCAAAATAATTTAAAACTTGAAAAGATTTCAAAACATTTAAAACAAAACGTACATTTTTGAAGATTCTGAAAACAACATTTAAAAGCTTTCTAAGCATTTTGAAAGGTTTCAAAAGAATACAAAAATTTTATTTAAATTCTTAGGAAAACTAAAAATGAATTCTTTTTTGAAAAATTAATTTTAAAAAATATTTTTAAAAATTTTCAAAATAGAATCTGGAAGGTTTTGAAGCCATTTTTTTTATTTTGCTGGATTTTCAAAAAATTGTAGGAAAAATTTAAGTTTCAAGATAATAAATAACCAAATTTGCATTAGATTCCTGGACAATTTTTGTATGATTTTTCAAAACAAATTTTTAAGCGAATGTTAAAAAAGATTTTAGAACAAAGATGTATAAATTAATGTTTCCAGCTTGAAATTGACTAAAATTATATAATTTTGAAAATTTATACATTTTTTGATTGATTCTTCAATGTTGAATTATTAAACATTTTGGCTCAGACTTTTTTTCTTTATCGACTTTAAAATCTTTTTTGGTTAAAAATTTAACTCTTTTTATAAAAACTACTTTTTTTTTGTTCAAAAGTAGTCTGTTTTGCTTCAGGCTTAAGTAAATAAAAAGAAAACAGAAGTGCCAGTTGAAAAACGTCTGGAGACAGTAATATCAAACATATTATTTTTGAAAGGTAGAATAATTTTTTTCAAAATTTGTTCAAAACTTCTAAAGTTAGATTTAAAAAACGACATTTTTGATATTGTCTCCATATTCTGCTTTTTATGTGTTAGAATAGTATTTTTAACAAACTTTCAGGAATAAATTGGTTGACTAGTAAAAAAAATGTATGATGTTCGTTAATGAGTTTCCAAATTGAGCTAGGGATGACACTATCCATTCTTTTGGACTGGGAGTGCAAAATTATTTAGGAATAATTTTGAAAAATGCGATTGTTTGGGAAATAAACTATGAAGTTAGTTGATAAATTTTTAAATGGGGCCAAATTTGAGCTTCCGGAATTTCCCAAGTTAGGTAAAATATTGCACCAATAAATGAAAGCTACTGCAGTGGATTTGAGTGACATTTTTTTTTCGCAGATTTTGAAAAAATGTTATATTCTGCATTTTAGTCCTCATTAGGTACAAAGGACTCTCTCTGACCAGGATCGACGGCAGCAGTTCGGCTGAGTGAGGCGAAGCCGTGTAGTGGGGGAACCGTTCGTAGGTACCCAGGGCGGAATCGACCATCGCCAGGGAAAGTAAGGGGTAAAGATTGGAGGGAAAGTATGGGAAGTGATAAGATGTGACGGGATATTGTGGGTGGGGAAGTAAGGGAAATGAGGGATGTGAGAGTAGGGGAAGTGAGGAAAAATTAGGTAGGGAAAGTAGGGGAAATGATTGGAAATAAGGAGAAAGGGAAATAGAGGAGAAAGGGAAGTGGAGAAGAAAGAATTTGAGGAAGGGAGTAGGATCAAAGGGTGAAGTGAGGGGAGGAGAAGTAAATGGATGGCAACAGAGGGGTTTCGGGGAAAGGAAAGTATGGGAGGGGAAGCTTTCAACAACTTAATGAACATCTTAATAGGCTACGAAACCCTTTTTAGTAGGCGCACGGTGGCTATTTTAACTAATTTTCTTTAAATTACTATCACATATCTGAAATTGCTAAATATTGACATTGCAATTTTCTAGATTTTTTCGACAAGCTAACCATGACCTAAAATAACGTAAATATTTCTAAGAACTATTGTAATCATAATAAACGCTAATTAAATTTAATATAAAACGAGATTATACAATCTTCTCAAATCTTTGACCAAATCATCTAACTTTATATTTTTAACAAAAATTATTCAGAAGATCGAAGCACTTTACTAAAGGTCTTAGATAAACTCTGTTTTTGTCGATATATTTTTTAAATACCCTAAAATCTTCTAAATGCTTAAAAATTTTTTGGGAATACCTTGAAATATTCGAAAATCTCTTCAAATCTTTGAAATCCTTTGAAATCCCTCAATTCTCATAATGAAATCTCTTCAAATTCTTGAAATTTTCTGAAATTCATTCGAATATTTGAAAATCTCTTCAAATCATTCAACTCTTCTGAATAAATTATTTGAAATTTCATTAAAACATTATGAAATTTCTTGAAAATCCATCGAAATAATGGGATCTTCTTTGAAATCACTTGATATCTTTCCAAATATCTTAGCTTAACTGGATAAACTTACAAATGTTGTAACAGCTCGTAACATTTCTTCCAACCCCATACCCCCAAAAAGTTCTTACGTAACTTATGGATGATCCCTCAAGAAAAAAACTGCCAATTCTTTCATATTTTGGAAATACTTTGTTTTTCTATTTCTATGGCATTGAGAAAATAATATGGCTCAGATTTAAGTATTTCAAAAATATATCCTAAATAACACCAATGCATTTTCTGTACGTTGAAGGAAAAAGCCGACGAGATAAACTCTTGATTTTTGTGAGTTTAGCGTGAAGCTCCACTCTTGATTTTCTATAACCAAATTAAATATATATATATATATATATATATATATATATATATATGTATTAAAAATTAAACAGTGAAAGTTAAAATATAATATTTTCCTTCAATTTTATCATTACTTTTTATCTTTACAGATAGTCTTCGCAAACGATTTAGCGAGCGATATTTCAGCTTTCAGTGACGATTCCTATGGGAGAATATATCAAGTCAATACACAATTATATGGTGATATTGCGGTCAGTAGATAACACTAATTTTTAATTCCTAGATATTTGTTAAATTAAAAAAGTTCTTAAAAATACGTTATAATTTTGTACTTCTATCTCACTAGATTGCAGCTCTCGCTGTAACTGTCAAGAATGACGGAATAGACTCTGACCGCATGCAAGAGAAATGTGTGTCAACTGATGCTTTTAAACAATGGAGAAAAACTTTTCAAACCAAAGTGACGAAATGCAAACAGAGTTATCATAAGGTCAAAAATACTAAGGATATTCTGGTACTTGAAAAAATATTATTTCTAATCTATTTCAAACTCTTTTTTAATCCTGTTTTATGCATTTATTGATTTAATGGTTACCTATAAACGAAATAAGTTTCACACCGAATGTCACTAAAAAAGGATCGGTCGTTGCTGAAGTCTTTTGAGAATATTGCATTGCCGAAAAAAATGAAATAAAAATCGCTAAATAGTAATAGTTTATTTTTCTTTATTTGGTTTTATACAACTCTATCTTACTAAGTTATAGAAAAGTCTATAATATCATGAAAAAATTTTTCAATTCCTAAAAATTTTCATTCATATTTGATATATCTTGAAAAAGATCTTCGACATTCTAGTGCGTGAGGACGAAATTCACAAATTTATAGCAATGCCGAGCATACAAGCAATATTCAAAAGATTAGTAATGGGGTAAATTTATACAGGAAATTTTAATGTAAATATAACATAATTATTTTTTTCTGTTTGAAGTCTGCTGTGAACATATGCAAAAAACTAACTGAGGAATTAAAAGAAGATGCAAAATCACATTTTGCTCAGGCTAACACGTGCATTGCAGACGTAGCTAAAAAATGCGCTAAATCTGCAGCCGCCTGTCCTAAGGAGGTAAAAAATGTGGACGGAGCCGCAGATAAGGACAAGAATATGGTGGCCGCACCAATTAATTAAAAAGATTATTGAATAATTTATGAATTAAAATTAATTCAAAAAATCTAGATACCGACGAAAGTAAGAAGACCAAAAAGGTATAAAGTATCACTGTACAACTTGTATTGAAATCAATAAACGATTCAAAAAATTAAATGAGTTATATTACCTTCCTTTTAATCTCCAGGTCTTCAAAAAATTGTCGTCGACCGCAGTTTTTTACGTACATGTAAATATATACTTTTCGTTTAATATTCAATTCCAGTTTTTTTTTAATTTTACACTTTTTGTCCAATTTTCAATTAGAGTGATGTAAATAATTAATTTGTGTTAATAAAATCAATTTTTTGAAGAATTTATTATTATTTTGAATAATATTTAATTGGAATAATGCTAGAAACTTGTATTTTTTTCTGAAATGTTTAACTTTTTACCAATTTTTACGTTATGAAGTAATAAATAATGCAAGTTAGCAAAAATAGTTGTTCAAACAATTTATTATTGTTTATAATCATCTTATCTTAGATAAGTGCTAAAAAGTTGTGGTTTTTTATGAACTTTTAAACTTTTTGTCCACTTTTCACTTAGTGAGGTAATAATTAATGCAAGTTAACAAACATCCATATCACAAATTACACAATTTGTAATTCAAGGTGAGAAATAGAATAATAATGCGTATATTTATTAAATAATAGCTTATTTTGAGAAGAGGAATTCCTAACAAAATACATACGTTTTCAATCAAATAGTTGAGTTTTCAACCATGATCATTATTTTTCTACCAGAAAAGACGAATTTTCAACAAAATACATAAATTTGTAATCAAATAGTTTGAACAATGAATGTGATGTTAGTCCAAATTTTATTTGAATAATTTTTAGTTTATATTTGTTTCATTCCAAATTTTTTAACTAAATAATTGCATTTTTATACTAAAAAGACCAATTTTAACCAAAAATGTAATGGTTAAATTTTCATTTAAGATAATTATTTTTGAATGAAAAAAAAAGAATTTTCTACAATATAATTTAATTTTCAGTTGAAAAAATTACTTTTCAATTTAAAAATACGAGTTTCCAACTAAAATTATTAATCTTAAAGAAAAAAATAAACTTTTAAGAAAAAAGTTCAACTTTCAAGCAAGGAGTTGAATCTTCAACCTAAAAAGATGAATTTTCAACGAAACATGTAATAGTTGATACTTTATAAAAAAAGTTTTAATTTAAAATAAACAACAGTTTGATTTTACAAACTAAAAACTAATTTTCAAGAAAATACCAAATTTTTTAATTTTCAAGCCAAAATGGCGAATTATCAACAAAGCAGTTGAATTTTCAACCAAAAAGTGTGACTTTTGAACAAAATTGTTAAATTTTCGACAAAATAATTCACTTTCATACCAAAAAAGGATATAAGAATTCATACTCAAAAATTTATTAGTAGACTTTTCTACTGAAAACAATGAACTATCAAGCAAAAATAATTAAGATTTGCTCATGGGTTTCTATTAACTAAGTTCGTATTTAAACGGAAAACGAGAAAAAGAGGGGAATAGGAAAAAGACTGTGGAGCCTGCGATAAAATAAATGGGGATTTTGATCATTTATAGATCAAAGAATAACACTTTAAATAACTCGTATCATTTGATATTTAATTTTTCTTTTTGTATATATATATATATATATATATATAATATGTACCTATATATACATGTAATTTAATATACATAATTTATATATATTCTGAAATATTGTCTCATATTCCCAAATATTCCCTCATATTCCTACATATTCCCTGATATTCCTACATATTCTCTCATATTCTCACATATTCCAATATTCTTTGTATTCCCAAATATTCCGATATCCCGTGCAGAAATTTCAGAGTGGCCCTGGTCGGGGCCAGATCTGGCAAATTCTGGCCCCAATCGGGTATCCCAGTTAGGGCCAGACTCAAAATAAAACGCCTAATCCGATCAGGGCCTGACTGGGGTATCCATCAGAAAGGCCCGATCTGGCCCTGACCAGGCCCTTCCTAATTTTTATTTATAAAAATATTATTAAAATATCATTAATTTAATAAAAAAAGAAAACATTAATTAAGAATATTAAAATATAATATTTAAATATTTGAAAACAATTATCGTTAATTTTACAGAGAGTTTAAAAGTCTTTGTAATCTGTCGCATCAACTATCCTTGTAACGTATTGAACGATAAACTTTATATGAATATTTTGAAAAATATTCTGAAACTTGTCGTTAGATTCATGTATTATGTTGAAAATTCATCTTTCTTGATAGAACATTAATCTCCTTGGTTGAAAATTTATCCTTTTTGGTTAAAAATTTAACAATTTTGTTGAAAATTGGTATTTTGCTCAAAGTTAATTTTTTATCAGAGTTTTTATCTGAAAATTTAACTATTCCATTTTCAGTTGAAAGTTGGTCATGTATATTTTATGAGATAAAAATTCGACGATTTGGTAGAAAATTCATATATTTTGTTAAAAAGTCGTCTTTCTGGGTAGAACATTATTCTTCTTTGTTGACAGTTCAACATTTTGGTTGATAATTCAACTAGCTTGCTAAAAATTTATCTTTTTTATTGAAAATGATCTTTTTTGTTAAAATTTTTTTTTTTTTTTCAATCACTGTTTTATAAAATATTAGACTTTTTAGCTTGAAGAATTTGCTTTTCTGTAGAAAATTCAGCTTTTATGGTAGAAAAATTAGCTTTTTTGGTTGTAAATGAAATTTTTTTATAAAAAATCAACTGCCTTCTAAAAAATTTGTTTTTCTTCTCGAAAATTCTAATATTTGATTAAACTTTAATCTTTTTCGTTTGAAAATTGGACCATTTGATTGAAAAGTTTTTTTGACACTTGGAGCAAAGAATAAAAAAGTGAGGTTATAATGCCAAAATTTACAGCATTAAGTCTATACGTACGTTTATAGCATACTAAAAAGAAGAGAGGGATCTTTTTGTACAACTGGTCCCAATTCTGGTCCCAATTCTCAATCTATTTAATATTTTCACGCAAAGACGAACAATAAATGATCTTCAAAATTTCGACGCTTTCTCGAAGTTCACTGTCGGAGATCTTAGAGAGCTGGATAATTCTAGTGGATAATTCTAGTTTGATATGAACAGCTCACCCCGGTCTAAAAACTTTGCGTAAATGATTAACGAGGTGAAATGAGAATTATTTAAAGCGATTTATCCACATGACTTTACTGGTTTATCTGTTTACTGTTCGTCACTTTTACAACGTTGTCTTCCTTCCGTCCGTTCATTGCCAAATAATCGAACGGAAGACTAAACAAATACATTCGAGATTAGCGCGGCAAATTCAAATCTAAATAAGTATACACTAGGGTGGCCCAAAACATTTTTGTTCGAATTTTTATGGGGACACCCCCCAAATTTGTTCAAATCCACCCAAAAATAAATCCATTTTTTTTTGTTTTGAAAAAAATGATATTTAGGGGTGGCGCAAGCCCCATGAAGTTTAACATGTATTTCCCATAAGAAAAAAGACGTTTTTGTAAATCTTATTCAGAATCCTCAATATTATCTCAATCGAATTGAAACTCAACATTTCTCTTCACAATTAGCCATAAAATACGAATAAAATATCACTTTTTAAATATCAGCCCCATAAGTCTGTTTTATAGGGTCCCAAAGAAACCCCATAAGTGAAAAAATGGGTTTTGCGAGTTTTTGGTGCTAATTATGATTTTTTTGCGGTTTTTTAACGCGAATTGTTTCTAATACATAAAATATGACTTTATACTGAAAATTAGATATTTTAATGAATTGTTTAAACAATTTATTATTGTTTTTAACACTTTTCTCATAGAATGTAGTTAGAAAGAGGCGGTTTTTTCACAAATTTTTTTATTTGTTGTTCAATTTTCAATTAGAGGGAAGTGATAGTTCATCAATGTTAACAATAGTGATTGTTTAAACAATTTATTATAATTATTAATAATATTATATTTCAATAATGCTAGAAAGATGCGGATTTTTTTTTACTTTCTGGCTTTTTGTCTAATTTTCATCTGTAGTAAAGTAATAATAAATTCAAGTTAACAAAATAATTGTTTAAACAATTTATTATAATTAATAATAATATTATATTTGAATAATGCTGAATGACTTGTGAAAGTTTTTTTTTGGATTACAGCAAGAAGTTTATTGCATAGCGTAAAAGAAAAACTTGGAATTGGAAATCTCTAATGTTTATATATTAATTGTTAGTAATTAAGCAGGCGAAGCAAAGTGAAAGATTTTAGAAAAAACCGGCACTTTCTAGCACTTATCTAAGAAAAGATAGTTATAAACAATATTAAATTGTTTAAACAACTTTTCTGTTAACTTTAATTAATTATTACCTCACTAAGTGAAAAAATGACAGAAAGGTAAAAATTGCTGTAAAACCGCAACTATCAGGCGCAATAGATATAGATGAAGATAGTCATAAACGACAATAATTTGTTTAAACAATTATTTTTGCTAAATCTAATTAATTATCAGGTCACGCCTGAAAAAAAATAAACAAACAGTTCAAAATTTCAGAAAAAACCGCAACATTCTACCGATTAAGCAAAGAGAATATTATCAACAATGATAATAAATTGTTTAAACAATTATTTTTTTTACTTGAATTCATCATTACTTCACTCCAAATGAAAATTAAACAAAAAGCCAGAAATTTCCAGAAAAACCCCATCTTTCTAGCATTATTCAAATATAATATTATTAATAATTATGATAAATTGTTTAAACAATCACTATTGTTAACATTGATGAACTATCACTTTCCTCTAATTAAAAATTGGACAACAAATGGAAAATTTGTGAAAAAGCCGCGTCTTTCTAACTCCATTCTATGAGAAAATTGCTAAAAACAATAATAAATTGTTTAAACAATTCATTAAAATATCTTATTTTCAGTATAAAGTAATGTTATGTATCAGAAGCAATTCGCATTAAAAAAATCGAAAAAAATCATAATTAGCGCGAAAAACTCGCAAAACCCATTTTTTCACTTATGGGGTTTCTTTGGGACCCTATAAAACAGACTTATGGGGGTGCTATTTGAAAAGTGATATTTTATTCGTATTCTATGGCTAATTGTGAAGAGAAATGTTGAGTTTCAACTCGATTGAGATAATATTGAGGATTCTGAATAAGATTTACAAAAACGTCTTGTTTTCTTATGGGAAATACATGTTAAACATCGTGGGGCTTGCGCCACACCTAAATATCATTTTTTTTCGAAACAAAAATAATGGATTCATTTTTGGGTAGATTCGAACAAATTTGGGGGGTGTCCCGATAAAAATTAAAAAAAAAAATGTTTCCAATGCATTTTTGGACCACCCTAGTATACACTCTAAACAGGTTAAAAAAATACCTACAATAATTATTACTATCTTGATAATTGTATATTTATTAACAAATTTAATGCGTCCGTAAACATACATTTTTAGACATTTTGTTCAAATGAATTTAAGCTTTTTTTTTTAGTTTTTTCTCGTTTCTTATATGCTTTGCATATGAAAAGTTAAATTCAACTAATTAACTTTAGATTAGTCACTGAGCTGAACATTAGTTGAATATTCACTAATTAAGACAGGGAGTAATTTTAGATTTAATTAATTCTTATTTTTAAACCAACTCTGATTTACAGAGGGTAGCCCGATGTGGCCCCGACCAGGACCACAACAGTAGCCATGTTCAGGGCCGCATTGAGCTAACCCGATCGGGGCCACGTCAGGAATCAGGATCAAATTGGACAATTTATCAACGGGATTCTCTCATATTCCCACATATTCCAATATTCTTCATATTCTTTGTATTCCCAAATATTCCGATATATTCTATATATTCCCGAATATTCTTTAGGGAATATATTCTTGATACATAATTTTTATTTTTCTCGGCTATTTTCAAGCCATTTTTGGAAAAATTAGGGACTTTTATTGGAAAAAAATATCATCATAGAATAATTGAGGGGTCAATTACTCGGATCTTTGATGTATACAAGATTACGAGATTACAAGATTACAAGATTGTATAGGATTGGAAAAGATTGCATGGATTTTAGATAGATTTTTATAGATTTGATAGAGATCACATTAGATTGCATGGCTCTTATGACGAAATATTATGGGAATATTAGTATAGGCCTATATCCTATAATTTTTTCGCGATTATATGAAATTCAGTATAGAAAATTATTATACACAAAACAATTATGGGATAATCAGCATCCGAATAAATAATACAAAAATATTCAAGGAATTAATGTTAAAAGTAGAGAAATTAAATAGGAACGATTTATTTCAGACTATGCCAACAGCCATACCACGCTGAAAAAACCAGTTCTCGTCAGATCACTGAAGTTAAGCAGCGTTGGGCGCGGTTAGCACTTGGATGGGTGACCATTCGAGAAAAACTGAGTGCTGTTGGCACATCGTGCGTGTGGTGAGCCCACACTTGTAGTTATTTACTACAAGTTATCAACCTAGAAACACTACCCGAATCGGGTAGTGTCACGCCTACCCCGAAAGGGAAATGGCTTAATGGTATACATACATACATACTCATAAATCTCACATGGAAGTACGCAAAAATAGCGATTATTCTGCACAAATAAAGTACACGGAGAAAGTTTGTGAATTCACTGATGTATTAAAAATTGTTTTGAAATCCATGAAAATCCTTTGGAATCTCTGAAAACCCCTTGATACCTTTAGAAATATTTTTAAATCCATTGAATAAATTCCTTTGAAATCTTTGAAAGAGTTAGAAATCTGTAGAAATCATTTAAAATCCCTTGTAAATAAATTACATGCATACCCTGAAGTTCTCTAGAAACCCGTTGAAATCCCTGGACATTTGTAAAATCCCCTAAATTATTTTATGCAATTTTTTAACATAACTTAAAATATATCATTAAAATCCTCTGAGATTATTTAAATTCCTTCATACCCCTCAAAATTGTTAAAATCCGTAGAAATCCCTTGAAATAAAATTTAATTTATTCCCTAAAGTTCTCTAGAAATTCGTTAAAATCCCTTAAAGTCTTTGGTAATTGTAAAAATCCACTAAAATAGGTAAAAATCATTAAAAATTCCTTGAATATAAATAAAATTAGATATATTCATTATAGTTGGCAAAAAACTCGTTAAATCTTCTTAAATCTTTGAACTTCCTTGAAATCCTTGAAGATTCCAAAAAATTCATTAAAAATACTTTAAAATTCCGTAATCTGCCTTGAGATCGATTAGTTCTGTAGAAATTATTTGAAATCCCTTGCATATAAATTAAATTAAACTCATTCATTAAATTTCTCTAAAAAAACACTTAAATCCCTAGAAATCTTTGAAATCCCTGGGAGATTCAAAAAAATTCTTAAATCTGGTGAATTTCCTTGAAATACCTTAAAATACTTATAAATCTTTGGAATCGCTATGAATCCCTTGAAATTTACTTTCATCTATTTTCCGAAGTTCTTTGAAATCTCTGGAAATCCTACAAAATTCTTTCAAATCGCGTGAAATCCTTTGAAATCTCTTAAAATATTTTCTTTGGAAATCGTAAAAATTCATTTAAATAAGTATAAATCATTTGAAATGCCTTGAATATTCACATTAGACTTATTTATTAAATTCCTCTACAAAACATTCAAATTCCTTTAAATCTTTGTAATGACCAATTTGATTTTATTTTATTTCCAAAGTTATTTGAAATCTTGAGAAGTCCTGCAGAATTCTTCTAGATGGCTTGAAATACTCTAAATCCCTTAAAATCTTTTCTTTGGAAATCATACAAATTCATTAAAGTATAAATCATTTGAATTAACTGAACTGGACCTCTCTGCCTGATTTGAAACAGAATTGGTCATTGAAAATTCTATAATTGAAATAAATTAAAAGAAGGACTAGCAAGAACATTTTTTAAAAACATATATTCTATTTAATTATTCACATATAAATTTGTACACCTAAATAGAAACCTATACAAATATAAATTCTGATTCAAACATCAAAATTACGTTCACTACGAAGATTGAATCAAGTGCACTAAATATAATTACAATAAGTAAACAGTGTGACTACAAATCCACTCTAAAATTCACTTCACATTCCATTCATATTCTCGAATCTTCCATTATTTGAAACGGCATCATCATTCAAATTTTGTCTGGACCTGGCAAGTGAAAATGGCTGTATTCCTGGACCCTGAATCTCTATATTCCTAATATTACCCATATTGTCCTCATTTATATTGTTATTCTTATCAGCCATCAAGTTACTTTGTGAAAAACTATTCTGGGATGATTGATGAGGTGAGGTATTGATCCTTAAGATTGGCGTAGAAGATGATGACTGACCTAATGAGATTTGAGTGGATTGTTCTTCTTTTCCGGAAGACTGAGTGTGAGAATTTTGTTCAGTTTCGAGTTCATGTAGAGGAGAACCGGATTCACCTCTTACATGCCTCATTTGACCTGACATTGGACCTAATGAAACATCCATGCCTTGACCTAGTCCAGACATTCGTGCAGACATCATTGGCTGCCGCTGCACCATCATTGGCTGCTGTTGCACCATCATTGGCTGCTGTTGCACCGTCATTGGCTGCTGTTGCACCATCATTGGTTGCTGCTGCATCATTGGTTGTCTCATCGTCATTCCTTGATTCACCATCATTGGTTGATTCATCATTGGTACTTGCATCCTTACACCGGAATTTCGTGCCTGGAATCAACAAAGAAAATTGTTACTACCTTGGTATAAGAAATTGT
This sequence comes from Andricus curvator, assembly GCA_932195095.1. Lineage (NCBI taxonomy): Eukaryota > Metazoa > Arthropoda > Insecta > Hymenoptera > Cynipidae > Andricus > Andricus curvator. Next base: position 53,018 of record CAKNYM010029835.1, on the reverse strand, counting down.
TGCTTAAAAAAAAAGTTATATCATAGAATTTAAATTGAATCTGGATGCCTCTCTTTGGTATCAGGTTTATTGGTAACACCAATTTTTCGCTAAGATCTGCTTTTTACACTATTTTTTTCAACCAGTCAATAAAACAATACTTCGATCGAAGTTGTAAAGTATAATCAATCATTTCTGAAATTGAAGGATTCAGTTTGAAATAACTGAATTGTCGGCAACATGTATCGACACTTTCATTTATTTTTAAAATAAAAGTTAAATCAACACATGAACGGATGACCAAAAAAAATCCTTCCATTTCTTTCAAAGAAATTACTCATATCTATATCACGTTCGAAGAAAGTCGAATCCTGAAAACAAAAAATTTTTGGAATTCTTCACAAGTTCTCGAGATTTTTTGTTTTTTGATCACCTTATATAGTTTGAAATGAGTTTAAGTTTGAAAGAATTTAAATATGATGGTATACCATTACAGTATGCTCTATCTAGGTGTCTAGTGATCAGCCAATTCTGAAATTCCCGGTTTTGAAGAAAATTTTTTTCCTCAACCTATTTAAAGATATCTTTTTGTAATTTAGCAATTATTTATTTATAGTTGACAAACTTATCCTCAATCACAGACTGAAGTAAAAAATATTAATCATAACCACGTTACCGATCACGAGTATGACACCGCCTCTATATCAATGATTGCTTAAGTCTTTTTAATATTAATTATACGAGATTTCTTTGAAGATTGAAATGAAAATAATTTTTACAGCAGAGACACTAAACTCAAGATTTGTTCCAATCTGCAGAGTTGCTTATGAATGGCATTAAGATTTCTTTTAATTCAAGCATAAAAGTTTACCTCAGTTTATTCAAAGATGTCTATGTTTTATTCAAATATTGCTTAAAAGAAGTTTTGAAATTAGCAATTTTCAGAGATATGTTATTTTTTTGGAATATTATTGTTCTTACTCAGCAAATGTAGAAATCTTAAGAGATTCAGTCAGAATCAACCACAAATATATGGCAGTTAAATTTTTTTCACTGGAATAGGTTGTAAGCTAACCCTATTCTCGACAAAATGAGCCAGGATTAAATCACTTTGTCAATTCTTTAAAAAGATATTGCAAAGAAAGAGTAAATTTCAATATCTTCTGAAAATTTATATTGAATCCAATATAATAAACAGTTTGCAAAGTTTTTGGGTTAATTTTAAAGGTGAATTTGTATAGAATCGCTCCAACTTATCACCATTATTGTAACAAAATTTACTTGCGTGGTGAAATATGTTTAAAGTTAAAAAAAAAAGTTGGAAAAATGTAAATATTTTTCTGGTGAAAAACTATTTTCTGTAAAATATATCAAATGAGTGATCATGAGGTGTCTATCAAATTTATTTAAATTATATGTATATATTCATTTGATTTTTATTATTATTTTCCTAGAGATGAGATGTCTTAGAATTTTTTCAACTTTTTTGTTTCGAAGTTGCAAAATTTGTATTATATTGGATTTTATTTAAATTTTAAGAAAACATTTAAATTTGCACTATTTTTATAATATCTTCTTTAAAAATTGACGAAATGCCTTCATCCTGGCTCATTTTATATAGTATTCTGATTGCTTTCAATCTATGTAAGAGAACAAATTTTAACTCATATAATTAACATTAAAACAACTTAAGATTGGTACTGTAAAGTATACTTCTATGCGAACATATTAGGGTGATTTCAAGAATATGATTCTCGAATTTTTTGTCTTTTTGATTCATTTATGTTTTGTTTTCATTTTCTCAATACCTTGAAAATACATGTATTAAATTTTTATACATATGGAGTTATCACCTCTTACACTACCATTATTGTAAATAATTTAGAACAAATTTTCAACTCATTTTTAGGGGAAATAATAGTTTTTCTTACTTGTTTCACATTTTTCAATAATGAGGAACTTTTTGTAATTTACTTATTGTATTTTGTAATAAAAATATATTGTACTTGTAATTATATTTTTTAATTAATAAGTTATTAATTTACTTTGTCATTTGTATGTCAAATTCTTATACAGAAATGTGAAACAAGTAGGATAAAATTATTACTTTCTCAAAAAATGAGTTTAAAAAATTGCATAAAATGATGTACGATGATGGGAAATAAAAACAACCAAAAGTCAATAAAAAAAGACAAAACTCAAAAAGGTGACCTCTAAACCATATACGATTTTTAATTTTCTTTTTAATTTGTTAACTAAAAAGGGACAACTTAGGTTAGTGTGCATGTTTAGATTAGAAAATCTTTTTTTTGCCTCACAAATCACCTTAGTATATTCAATTGAAAATCAATTAACTTTGATGATATCCTACATTAAACAATTAGATTTTTTCTCTCTGATTCTCCACTATACAATAAAAGGAAGATAAAGTAGAAAAAAGTAGAGTTTTCTACAAAAAAACAAAATTCCCGATCCTGAACAAAAGTACCGGATTTTTCCCATTTTTCCCCGGTTAAATAAAATTCCCAGTTATTCCCGATTTCACGGTCCGCTGGACACAGTGTCAATACTTCAAAATGAAAATACTTTTCAAATCAGTTGCATCAAAAACTGAAAGTTAAAAAATTCCATTATTCTACGATTGAATTATGGCAAATATTAGCGTTGTTATAATATTATATGTTTAAGGTAAATTAGGATGACTTTCTTTGGGTCTTTTCAATTCAGATTTAAAACAATTTGAATGTTTCGAAAGTAAAAGTTAAAATCGAAAAGCATTCATACTTTCAGTAGATCTTTGAAGAATTCTAAAAAAATGTAGAAGCTTTTTAAGAATTTTGAAAGGTTGAAAAAGAGTCAAAAAATTATATTAACATTCATAGGAAAATTGAAAACAATTTTTTATTTTGAACAATTCATTTTAAGAGAATATTCGAAAAGAAATCAAAACATTTCAAAGGATTTCCTAAAATTTCAAAAAAATGTAGATCTTGAAGTAAAATTGTTTAATTTTGCAAGATTACCAAATTTAAAAAAAATCGAGCAAGTTCAAGAAATATTCAGAAGCATTAACAGATTCAAAAATAATTTAACTTGTGAAGATTTCATTTTTTTAATGCAGATTTTTGAAGATTCCGAAAAAAGTTTTTTAAAGAATTTTGTAAGGTTTCAAGATCCGGAAGATTTTAAGGAATTTTTTTTAATTTTGCAAACTTTTTAAAAAGTTCGAATGCTATTAAAAGATATTTAGAAAATTCAAAAGTTTTAAAAAGATTTAAAAATAATAATTTAATTCCTAAAACAAATCGGGAAGGTTTACAGGCAATTTTTTTTATTGTGAAAGATTTTTCGAAATTTTAGGAAAAATTTGAGTCAATTTAAAAAATAAACAGGACTTTTAGAAGTGTTGAGAAGATTAAAAATATTTGTAAACTTGAAAAGATTTCCGAAAATTTCTCAAATAATTGTAATTTCTTTCGAATTCTGTTTTCTTTATTTCAATTCTTTGAACTGAATCGAATTTTTCCTCATATTTCATAAATTCCTGTAAAAAGAGTTCTTTCCAATTTTCTAAATTCTTTTTGGACACATTTTTTAATTTCCTCAAGAATCTTAGAAAAATTATGTTTATATAACTTTAAAAACAAATTGATAATACTTTTTTTCTTGTTCACAGATTACAGATGTCAGAATCTAATTTTAGCATGAATTTAACTTTTCAAAAACTTTGAACAAATAAATATTTATTTGAAATTTGTTCTTCTCATTAAAAATGGTTTGTAATCTCAAATGGAAAAAATACACGCACGCGTAGCACGACATTGACGAAATTATTTAGGATCAAAAATTAAGAATTGAAATTAAACATTAATTAAATTTTATAATTAGTATTTTTCCAAAGTAAGCTCAATTAGACATTTTACCTTTTTTAAGTTTAAATTATTTCAAATTAAAATTTCTTTGTACATCATTCTGGTAGATGCCTTCAAATTTGAATAATTTTTAGTTCAGATAAATAATAAATTGAATGCTTCAAACAGGGCTTTTCAAATGCTTCTAGTATCGAATTACTTTTAAATGAAAGTCACTTTTAAAATCTTTTCAATGGAGTATTTGAATTTCAGAAATATATCTAATAGATTTAAAAATGGTAACAAAAAAACAAAATTGCACAACATATGAAAGAAATATATACTCACTAGACCATTGTCAGAAATTGTTACGCTTGCTCCAGAAGCAGCTGGTCCAGTAGGGTTTATAGTAAAAGTTCCTGGTGAAACAGGTGAGCCACCAAAACTATTTCCTCCTGCTACTTGGCATGTACAGGTCGTTAGCTGAGATTGCATTGGGTATTGCATGATTGGGGCACTAGGTTGAACCAAATTGGCATTTCCGTGTTTAAGACCGAACAGCTTTTTATGAGATTGTTGTTGAAACTTGTTAAACAGCTTGTTAGGTTGAAACTGAATCGTTTGCGGATGAGCAAACTGAGGCTGAATTTGAATCGTTTCTGGTTGAGTAAACTGAGGCTGAATTTGAATCATTTGTGGCTGAACCATCTGAGGTTGAAGAATGTGTGAATGAACCATCTGAGGTTGAATCAGTTGTGGCTGGATCATCTGAGGTTGAATCATTTGTGGCTGAAGCATCTGAGGTTGAATCATTTGTGGCTGAAGCATCTGAGGTTGAATCATTTGTGGCTGAAGCATCTGAGGTTGAACTGAAATAACTGATGGTTGCTGAGGCATTACTTGCTGTGGAGAAGTTTCAAAGCAAATAGTGCTGGGTTGTGGAGGTGGTGGTAGAGGAGCTTCGAAGCAAATAGTGCTGGGTTGTGGAGGTGGCGGTGGAGGAGTATCAAAGCAAATAGTGCTGGGTTGTGGAGGTGATAGTGGAGGCACGTACATCATTTGAGGTTGTTCACAAATAACCTGAGGTGGCATTTCGAAAATTGGCTGAGGCTCAAAGTTAATTTGTGGTTGTGGTGGAAGTTGTTGAGGTGGAAGAGGTGGTGGTGGATCATCCTGACAAATTTCCACTTCACCTGGAGAACCAGAAATTTCCAAGCAGATTTTGGTTGGTGGAGGTGCTGGTGTTTTAACTGTTTTGCACGACTTTTTCTCTCGATCGACTTCTAGTGTTTCAGAATCATCCTCTGGCCTTAATGTGTCCGTTATGTCCTTTTTCTTCAGATCCTTGCCTTCTTCCACCTTCTCGTCCTTCTTGTCATCAATGAATTTTTCGATCTTGGCTTCATCGAATTTGAGAGTTTTGGGTTTAAATTTGTCGGTATCGTCTTTCGCGTTCAAAAATTTTTGTGAAATGTCAGTTTTGGTACTCTCGATCGCTGTTCTTTTTTCCACCTTCTTTGCCACTGGTGTCGATTGGGTCAGGGTAAGACCCAAGATGAGAAGAGTTAACACGAAAAGTTTCATGGCTTCTCCGATTCGTGATATGATTTCAGTGAAGCCGTAACTGGAACTGATGATGAGATGCGCTTTGGTTCGACTTAAAAAGAATGCAGGATTTGCTGAATAGCATCTCGCACGTGGGGCAGATGTTGCAATTCCTCGAGTACCAAAATTGCACAGCCATGCAGGTGGAGGTGCTTTGATTTCTTCATTATTTGCGCGGTTAAAAAAGACACGTCATCATCAAACTGTATAACGATTCGGCAAATATAATAATGAGTGCGTCTTCCAAAGTAGGGAGATTGTTTGTATTGGTTCGATTTCGGAAATAATTTAGACTTATCGATTTTACAGCATCTTACCGGCATGGAAGTTGTGCTTTGTGTTGAATGAATGACGATATTTTATAATGACACAATATTTCAATTGTGACAAACTCATATAAAATTTCCTGATTACGCATCAAGTCTTTGAAATACTTACATTTTAACAAGTTCCTTGTAATTTCAGAAACTGACCTATGATACCAAATTAAATTTTCTCGCAATTAATTAAATATTTCTAAAATATTATGTATTTGAATAATTTGCATTCGTATGTTCCAAATTTTAATTGTTTACAATTTACATGTAAATTCTTTCAAACTTAAGGGAGTTGTCGTGTACAAATAAGATCTCTGCAAGAAAAATATTGTCTAATCGTTTCAAGTATCAAAATAATATTACTGATGTTGCCATTTCAAATAAAAAACATTTTTTTTAATGTAGCCATTTTAAAACTTACAACAAATATTTATTTCAAAAATTTGTTATGCTCATGCATTGTTTCTTATTATCGCTTCTGTCCAGTTTTTGAAAAATGGTTGAACTTGAAAAAAGTAAATTTCTCTATGACTGAAATCGCTATAAAAATTCATTATAATAAAAAATTTTAAACAAATAATTATATTTTTAAATTATGTACATATTTTCAAAATTGAAAACAGTGCAGTCGTAGGGAATGTTTTCTAAAACAAAAACATGATTTATTGAGATTCATCCATTTTTTAAATTGGCAAGAAGCTACAGTAAGAAAAAATTCAATTACAGAAACTAATTTGAAAATATTATTTTTCGTATTTTTTAAACTTTTCGCATGAAAATTAATTTTTTTCCTTTCATAAGACATGACTGATATTATCATTTAATTTCTATAAATCGTAAAAAAATTTTTTACAGAGACCTGATTTTTTGCACGACAACTACCTTAAAGTTGAGAGTTTTAAAAATGTTTTTTTTTCAATTTTAAATTGTTTTAAACATTGGGGATTTTCATAATATGTTGCATGCTTCAAAAATTAAATGAATTAGTTAAATTAAATGTGCTTTCAAATTATAATAAAAATTAGAAAACTTTTTTTTGCAACTTTGGTTTCGTGAAAGAGCTTAATTTTCAAAACAATAGTCTTAATAAATAAGTAACATATAAAAATCAAAATAGAATTATTTCTTTTCAAGGATTTTAATTAATTTTTCAAACATATTTTAATAATTGATCGATAATGCATAATATGCACAACACTTACATAATCAATAAATTGCAACGCGAAGCACATTCTTCTGTTACTCCTCAATGAAGAAAAATATCAATGAAGAAAAACATCAATTCTTTTTGAGAAAAAAAAATGAAATTTTAATTCTTTAAAGCATTTGAAACTATGGAAACTCTCAAACCAAACAATCACCCAATGATTTTGAATTTCTGAAAAGAATATCATATTTTTTGTAGTTTTTAATTTGTAAGTTTAGCAATTTTTGTCTATGTATTAGTTGTACATAAATATGTCAAAATAACGAAATTGTTTGTTTATTGAGCAAATAGAAAAAAATAAACTTGTAGAAAGAAGTAAATTAAAAGTTCGAACGTATCAAATAGGATAATAAAAGAAATTTTTAAATCCTAAAGATATTCTCCGGTATGAAATCTGGAATCTAAATCTTTTTTTTCTAAAGAAAGCCGAAAAAATGTTTAAGTTTTTGAAATTGTATATTTTGCTTTTTTTTACTTCGTTTTAAATAGCTTCAAAAAATTAACTTATATATTTATTCAAATTAGTATTAATTTGAAAACGGTCAAAAAATTATAGAAAGAAAATAATTGACCGGATCCCATAAAACTTAATCTTGCAAACTATTCATTTTTCTCAAAATAATTAAATACAAATCGCTAATAATACAAAAACGTCATTACTTAATTCAAATCAATTGAAATAAAATTTACGCATTTTGAGTCCATTTTTATTTTAAATCAGAAATAAAATCTATTTAAGATTTAATTAAAAAAATAATGGTGAAAGCTTAAGTCTCAATTTTGACCAATATATTTATAAAAACAAAAATTAATGCCATCTCTGACAACTCAAGGTTGTTATTACATCATAAAATTATTTCACAATGAGGAAAATAATTGCGACTTCTGTTTTTCGGTTCACATTACATATGGGCAATTTTTTAAATAAGTTAAATATAGATCATTATTAAAGTAGTAGTAGGTCAGTATTAAATTTTTCAAAACCTGGCTACCTTGGACTTTTCAATTTCATTTTTTTCGCAATAATATTTGAACGAATAAAGTGACAAAGTTAGCATTTTCAACAATATGATTTTTCATCTTAAAAAAATGTCGAAATAAATTTACTATTGGTCAGTCTGACTGTATCTGCTCTTAACAAACATAAATAATGTTATTTATATAATAACGTAATTATTATAAACCAATTCTGGACTGGTGCTTAACTGCTAAAAACATTTTGTACATCTGAAATTTATCAGGTTGACTGCTAGATCGATATATAGTAACGAATTATTACCGTACGTAAACAATTTCTATTGTTATAAACAATTTGAACAATTTTGTTTCTTATCTCTAAGTCACACTTCTTCTTTTTATTGAAACAAATTCAAACTATTTCACAAATGATTTTCAGCAGCGAAATATTGTTCAAAGTGAATAAATTCAATTGTTTATAACAAGTATATTAAAAAAATGTCCCAGCTGAAATTTTGTCACGAAAAAAAGTTCTTTTTTCCATTAAATCTTCTTGGAAGTAAGCTAATACTGATATGTCATCGAAACATTTTTCTGCTCATTATTATAATGATTGTTATAAACAAATAATTAGAAAAATGTACAACAATAACAGTTTTCCACATAAAAGGGTGATTTTTTTCTGTCTGAATGTTTGAAAGAGGTAGATATTGATGTTTTAACAAATGAATAAAGGAAAAATAAATAATAATAATTCATAATAACAGTATAAACAAATTCTTCAATTAAACCATTTTCGTGAAAAAAATGATTTGCTACAATGTCAATATCTAGTTGTTGGATAGTGAGAATGAGGAAATCACTTACAAGTATACAAAATTGTAAAAGTTGCATATTTTTTAAATTATTTGTTTATAATAATCGTTGATTTCATTATTGACCTAAAATCACGATCGAATATCAATATTAATTTGTTTCCAACAAGCTTTTATGAAAAGAGAAATTTTCCACGATAAACCGTTTCATTTGAGCATAAGTTTAATGCATATTTGTTATAAACAATTTAAATCATTCACTTTTAATAATAATTCGCATTTTAAAATTATTTATGAAACACTTTGAATTTGGTTTAATCGAAAGGAGAAGTGTGGCCTAGAGATATAAACCAAATTTGAATACTGTTTGATGAAATTGTTTATAACAATAGCAACTGTTGATGTATAGTCAAATATCGTTACTATATCGATCTAGCAGTCCAGCTAACATATTTTTGATGAAAAAAATAATTTTTTTAACAATTGAACACCATAGTCAAGAATTTGTTTATAATAATTAAGTTTAATATTAGTTGAATAATATATGTTCTATGAATTCGAATGAAATTATACCAACCAGTAGGAAATTTATTTCGCAATTTTTTCAAAGATAAAAAATCATATTGTTGAAAATGCTAACTTTGTCACTTTAGTTGTTTGAACATTATTGCACACTAAAAGAAACTGGAAAATCCGAGCTGAGCAAGTTTTCAGGAAACTAATGCTGAGCGTTTGTAAAAAAAAAAACTTCCAATTCTTACAATATTTGTGGTTTATGCGATATAAAATATTTTTACATCCTTATCTATTATGGTTTTCTTTTTATTAGTAGTTAAAAATTAAGAAAAATTAAGAAATTTGGGTTTTCAAAGCCCTATGCTAAAAGCTTTTCTTTTAGTCTGATCAAAATTTATAAGCAATTCTACTGTTAAAAAAATATTTTTTTAACACTTTTCCGTATTAAACGCTTCAAATTTAATATTGCCCCATTCTAAAATATTTCTTTTGTAACGTTTTCAACTGTTCGTCTAATCAGAAATTCAATTTGTAATATTGAGGAAACATTTAAATCTGAAACAATCTTAAATTATAAAGATTTAATATGGCATACAAAAATTGTAAGCTTCCGGAATTAAAAAAAAATAAATTAATGCATTCTAAATTAAATAATTTAAAATATAGGACAACAAAAATTCGATAGATTCAAAATGAAACACTAAAAACTGATAAAATTAAAGGCTCTCAATTAGAACGTGTACTATTTTGCACGATTTAAATTTAAAATTATCCTATTTTGAATATTTACATTTGAAATAATTCGTCCAGAATGTTATTTCAATAATGAATTTTTCAACTAGCAAGGCTTCTGATTTGAAAAAAAATTTTAGAATTATATGGATTCAAAATTATATGGATGGTATTCAAAATTGCTTAAATTGAAATTCGATTTGAACGTATCAATAATTGGAACTTGTTAAACTTTTAACAGTTTCAATTTCACGTTTTGTGCAGTTTTAAGGGATTTCAATTTTAAACCATGAAAGTGAAAATTATTCAATGCTTCAAACTTCAAATTCTCCAATTTTGAATGTTTTAAACTCAAATTATTCTTTGAATTGTCATCATTTTGAAATTGTAGGTACAATTTTTCATTTTTTTTCAAATTTTTCAGTTACTATCCTTTGTAGTTTTTGAATATTATATAACCTTTTATCTCGATTTTTTCAATTTTAAGGACTGTAAATCAGAATTTAAAACTCTGAAACGTTTTATGACTTACAAGAAAAGTGTGAGATGTTAATTTTTTTATATCCAATTTGCCTAACGACAGATCAGTACCCCACTTTCAATTTGCCGAAAACTTGTTTTCAGATAAACGATCAATTTCGGAAAAAACAAGTGAAAATTTAGAGCAGAGGTCGGTCGAATCAGCAGTTAAAATGATGGGAAAATAACGAATTGAAAAATTTATTGAATGAACTTTTTTTTTAACTTGTCATCTTTTTTTTCAAGAATTATTTTCTTTCTGAATTTATGCGTGCGTCAAATGAAGTTTTTTTCAACGTAAATTACCAAAGAATAAATCAAACAAATAACTTTGATCGTGAATGCGGTTGAATTATTTTATACAATCCCTGAATACTTGAGAGTGCAAATACAATTAGTCGTACAAGCCAGGCTGGTAATTATTGTCGAAACATGGAAAACAACAAATTTTACGACATCTTACACATTTGGTGAACGAAGCGTTCTGACAAGCGCACTAGGTTTTCAGGTCATCTGTCGGAAAAAAACCTACATTAACGTGAAAAAAATACTCACGATCATTCAATAGTTTAGCAGCATACCGCATCATTTCGAAAAAAATTGGAATAAATAGGCGCAAATTTGAAGACACTTAATCAAATTTTTTACTCGGAGGCTATGCATAAATTACGTATTCCTTTAGGTGGGGGGGGGGGTCGTGGACAAAAAAATTTCTTACGTAAGATATTTTCAAATCTGCGAATCACAAAAAAAACACAAGATTGTATTGTAAACAGCTGTTCGTCAGCTATTACATTTTGTGTACAAAATTAATCTTTTTAGGTTGAAAATTCAATTCCTTGCTTGAAAGTTGAGCTACTTTACTAAAAATGCATTTTGGTGGTTGAAGATTATGATTTTAGGTGACGATTCATCTGTTAGTGAGAAAATTCAATTGTTTGGTTGGAAATTCATATTTTTTGGTTTGAAAAATTAACTTTTTTGCAGAAAATTTATTGTTCAAATTGAAAATTGATTTTTTTGTGTAAAATGGAACTATTTCACTTTGATTGAAAATTGATCTTTTTCATTCTAAAAATTCAATTATTTGGTTGAAATTTCGATTCCTTACTTAAAATTTGAACTATTATACTAAAAATTCTTGTTTTTGGTTGAAAATTCATAATTTGAGTTGACAATTCATCTGTTCGTGTGAGAATTCAACTCTTTTGTAGAAACTTTGTTATTTAAATTGAAAATTAATTTTTTAAACGAAGATTGAACTATTTCACTTTGGCTGAAATTTGATCTTTTTCAGTCTAAAAATGCAATTATTTGGTTGAAAATTCGATTCCATACTTAAAATTTAAACTACTGTACTAAAAATTCTTGTTTTTGGTCGAAGATTCATAATTTTAGTTGAAAATTCATCTGTTAGTGTAAAAATTCAACTGTTTGGTTGAAAAATTCATATTATGTAGATTGAACTATTTATTACATTTCTGGTCAATAATGGATCTTTTTTAGTGTAAAAATGAATCTTTTTAGGTTGAAAATTCCATTCCTTGCTTGACAGTTGAACTATTCTACTAAATATTCATGTTTTTGGTCGGAGATTCATAATTCTAGTTGAAAATTCATCTGTTAGTGTAAGAATTCAACTATTTGTAGAAACTTTGTT
>CAKNYM010029835.1:0-40850 GCA_932195095.1 Andricus curvator | reverse complement strand
GAAAATTCATAATTTTAGTTGACAATTCATCTGTTAGTGTAAAAATTTAACTTTTTGGTTAAAAAATTCATATTTTTGGTCTGAAAAGTCAACTTTCTTGCAGAAAGTTCAACTGTTTTGTAGGAACTTTGTTTATTTTTATTTAAAAATTAATTTTCTAAATGAAGATTGAACTATTATATTTTTTGACAAAAATCGATCTTTTTTAGTCTAAAAATTAATCTTTTTAGGTTGAAAATTCAATTCCTTGCTTGAAAGTTGACCTATTCTACTTGATATTCATGTTTTTGGTTGAAGATTCATAATTCTAGTTGAAAATTTTTCTGTTAGAGTAACAATACAACTGCTTGATTTAAAATTAACTTATTTGCTCAAAAATCATATTTATGGGTTGAAAAATGAACTGTTTTGCAGAAAATTTAACTGTTTTCTGAACAACGTGTTATTCAAATTGAAAATTGATTTTCTAAATAAAAATTGAACCATTCATTTTTGGTTAAGAATTATTGATCTTTTCTAGTCTAAAAATTCAACTTTTTGGTTGAAAATTCAATTTCTTACTTGAAAGTTGTACTACTTTACTAGAAATTCATGTTTCTGGTTGAAGATTCATAATTTAAGTTGAAAATCCATCTGTTAGTGTAAAAAGTTTAGTTGAAAATTAACATATTTGTTGAAAATGTATATTTATGGGTTGAAAAATTAACTGTTTCGCAAAAAATTCAACTGTTTGGTAGAAAATTTGCTATTCAAATTGAAAAATGGTTTTTTAAAATAAAAATTGAACTATTCTATTTTCGTAAAAAATATACAATTTTCGGTTAAAAAATTCAACTATTTGGTTAAAAATTCATCTTTTTTGGTAGAAGATGAATCTTCTCGGTTGAAAATTCAACCATTTGGTTTAAAATGTATGTATTTTGTTGAATTTGTGTCCTATTTGGTAGAAAATTTATCTTTTTGGTTGAAAATTAAACTTTTCGGTTCAAAATTCAATTAATTGGTGGAAAATTCAACTGTTCTGTAGGAAATTCTTCAATTAAATTGAAATATTTAAAAAATTAAAGTTAAACTATTCCATTTTTTTTTTTTTTTTTTTTTTTTTTTAAAAAAATAAAATTTTTTAGTATAAAAATTCAACTATATGGTTGAAAATGTTTTTTTTTTTTTTTAATTATTCTGCTTGGTTGAAAATTGAACTATTTGGTTCAAAATGTATATATTTTGTTCGATATACGTCCTTTTTGGTAGAAACTTTATCTTCTTAGTTGAAAATTCATGTTTTTTGGTTGAAAATTCAATTGATTGGTAAAAAATTTAACTTTTTTGTAGAAAATTCGTTATTTAAATTGAAAATTATTTTTTTAGATTAAAATTTAACTATTCTATTTTTGTTTAAAAATCCCATAAAATGCGTAAAAATCTATAGAAGCTCCTTGAAATTTAATTTAATTAAATTTATTTCCTAATGTTCTATAGAAATTCATTAGATTTCCAGAAAAGTCTGCTAAATATTATTGATATCCTGTTGAATACTTTTTTTAAATCCTGTTAAATTTTTTGAAATTCTTTCTTTGAAAACACTTAAAAATTTTGTAACCTCGTTAAAATCCTTGGAACCGTTTAAAATACTCTAAGCTGTTGAAAATCCTTTAAAATCTCTTGAAATCATTGGAATCCGTTAAAATCCACTGAAATCTATTACAAATCCTTTAATTCTGTTGAAATTCTGGGACATAGTTTTGAAAGTGGTAGTTAACGAAACTAGAACAATTCAGAAATTTATAATCATCAAAATTATTAAATTCTCGAAATTGCATAGTTGCCGAAATTCTAAAATTACCAAAATTTAAAACCCGAAATTATAAATTTCCGAAATTAGTACATCTTCTAAAGTATTAAATTGTTGAAACTAGTAAATTTCTGAAATGCCAAATTTCCGAAAGTTTCAAATAGCCGAAAAAATCAAAGACTTAACTTTCCAATCGTAAGAAGTTTTTAATTTCAAGTTGCACGTACCTATATCAAATGAAATATTATTCTGATAGATACAAAATATATAACATTATTTTTTTCCGGAATTTGAAATTTGTGTAATTTATTAATTTTGGTTATTTGAAATTTTTTATTTTTTCTAGTTTTGTCAGTATTGACTTTCGAAATATTTCAATTTCCTTAATACACAATTTCGGTAGTTTTCTATTTTTTTCGGTGATTCGAAAATTTTCTATTTTGTTAATTTTATTTTCGGTATTTTTCAACATTCATGATTTTGATTTTTTGATAAAATTATCATCGCTTGGAATTCCATACAACATCTTGAAAGCTTTAATATTTTTTTCAGTTCTATTAAAAATGTTTAAATCTTTCAAATCATCGGAGACCCCATAAAATCCCATAAAATCCGTAGAAATTCCTTGAAATCCCTGGAAGTCCCTTCAAATTCCATTCTATTTCATTTCCTTCCTAAACTGCTCTAAAAATGCTTTGAAATGCTCTAAAATCCTTTCAAATCTTTAAAATCCGCTAATATCTTTGATGCCGTTTTAATACCCCTGAATATTTTTCAAATCTCCCGAAATTCCTTGAAAACTGGTCAAATACTCTAAAACTTTCTAAATCCGTAGAAATCCCTGGAAGTCCCTTGAAATTTCATTTAATTTATTCCCTAAAGTTCTCTAGAAATCCATTGGAAACCCATGCAATCTTTTAAACTTCACTGATGTCCTGGAAACCTTTTTAAAATCCTTTGAAATTTTCTGAAATCCTACAAAATTCTTTGAAAATCCTTTTTCAACATTTAATCTCATTGTATTTCTGAATTTTTTTAAATATACCCTCAACACATTGAAATCCTTTGAAATGCCTTGAAATTTATAAAATCAATTAAATCTTGTGAAATCCCTAGTAATCCCATAAAAATCAAATAAAATCCCGTGAAACATTTCGAAATCTACACCATCTTTCAAAATTTCCTAAAAAATAATTACATTTTTGAAACCCACTGAAATCCCGTAAAATCCTCAAAATCAGATAAAACCCTTTAGAATCCCTTTAAATCTCTGATATTTTTTTAATTCCTTTAAATCCCCTTATGAAAGTTTTAATATCCTTCGAAATTGTTGAAATCCGTTGAAATTCAGTAAAATCGATTAAAGCATCTTGAATTTTGTTGAAATACTCTTAAATCCCTGGAAAACGTTTCAGTTTTTTAAAATCTTATAGAATCTCTTAATTTCTTTTGAAATCCTTTATATCCCTCAAAGATTGTAAAATTCCTTAAAATCTTTGAAATCTTTTAAATTTCTGATACCTTATGAAATCATTTGAAATTCCTCAGGAGGAGAAAGGGGAAGAATAATTGAATATGTGATAGGGGACGATGAGGTAAGAGAGAAGGTCAAGAAACTAGAGGTAGGGGATTATATAGATTCGGATCACTTTTCCATAATAGTGACATTAGAGGGAGAAAAAAGTAATAACAATATGGATAAAAAGGAAGCAAAGGTAAAAAGAGCAGGAAGAGGGGATTTGTCAATGGAAGGAAAAGAACCGTTTAAAGAAAAGGTCAGAAATATCAAAATGGGAGAGGGAAATGTAGATAAGGAGATGGAAATAATTATATAGAAAATAGAAAGAGGATTAGAGTGCGCAAGCGAAAAAAAAAGTTAGTGAAGGTAGAAATAAAAGTGGGTGGGATGAGGAATATGAAGAGTGAAAGTAGAAGGTCAGAAAGGAATTAAGAAAATGGAAAGAAGGAAACAGTAGTGGAGAAGAATATAGGAGAACACAGAAGGATTATATACTGAGTTGTGTGATCAGGAGAAAGAGAAGGAAAATAAAATGTTTCAGGAAGAGGCGGAGAAGGCTAGGATGGAACAAGAGACTTGGAATGTAGTAAGTTGAGAGAAAAAAAGAAGGAAAAGAGTAACCAAGGATATTGAGATGGTAGAATGAAAAAAAATATTTCATGGATTTGCTAGGAGGGGTAGAGAGAACAGTTAGGAAAGGTGAAAAATATGGTAGAAAAAGAGATGAGGAAGAGGACATAACAAAGGAAGAAATAGTCAAGGTTTTAGGAATAATGAAAGATGGAAATGTACCTGGTATATATGAGATTCCAAATGAAATCTGAAAATATGAGGTGACAGAACTAAAGGAATGGGCATGGATAATGTGTGATAGAGTATGGAGAGGAGAGGCGTGGCCAGAGTTATGGAAAGAAGAAGCAGTGGTACTCATAGTGAAGAAAGGCAAAAGGGAGGAGGTTTTGTCGGAGAAATTGAAGAAAGAAGTTGAGGAAAAAAGATAGACTGGTGGACTAAGTGGACTTAAAGGAGGCGTTTGACTCCTTTGACCAAGTGGAGATAGAAGAAGTTATGGTGAAAAAGGTGATACGAGAGGGTTCAGTAAAGAGAGCATCGGAAATTTTTAGAGAGACAAAAATCTTGGAAGAAGAAATGAAGAGAAAAGGATGGGGAGGAGTTAGGATGGGAGAGGAAAAGATATATACACTGGCATACGCGGACGATATAGTGTTGATGGCACAGGATGAAGAAGGGATGACGGGCTTAATTACATGATTGGAGAAATACTTAGATGTGAAGAAGTTGAATTTAAATGTATGGAAGACAAAGATAATGAGGTTTAGAAAAGAGGGGGTAAGGAGGAAAGAATGGACTGGGAGATGGAAGGGAGTAAAGTTAGAAGAAGTAAAGGAGTTTGAATATACGGGATATACCTTGCAAATAAATTGAGATCATAGAGCTTATATAAGAGAAAGGATGAAAAAAGCGACAGGGATAATGAAACAGATATGCGGAATAGGAAAAATAAGGTTCAAAAAAGATTGGAGAAGGATAATGTGGTTACTTAATACGCTGGTATGGACGGTATTAGTTTATGGAGCGAAGATATGGGGATAGAAGGAAAGGAAAGAGATCAAGAGTTTACAAGAAATGTATATAAGGTTGACGCTAGGGGTAGACTGGAGGACGCCTGAATATATGATGAGGGAAGAAGCGCAAAGTGATAAATTAAGTATTAGGGCGGGAAAGAGGGCATGGCAATTTGAGACGAAGTTAAGGGAGGTAAAGAGAAAGGAGTTAGCGAAAAAGTGTTTGAAGGAGGTGGAAGAAAGGAGAGGAAGGGCGGTAGAACTAACAAGGTGGGAAGAAAAAAAGGAGGGCGTTTTTAGTGCTAGAGATATAGGAGAGGGGAATGGAGCAAACTATGAAGAATTGGGAACAAGGGAGAAGGAAAAACAATTAATAGAAAGATGAAGGATGATTGAGGAATCAGAATATAATGATTGATGGATCAGAATAGCAGGCTTTAGATTGGGAAACGAGGTAAGGCAGGGGATGTATTGGGAAAAGAAAGAGAACAGAAAGTGCAGAATATGTGAGTGGGAGGAAGAAACATCGGAGCATATATGGGAAGGATGTAGGAGAGGAATGGAAGATGAAGGAAGCTGGCAAGAGAATGTGGTAGAGATTCTAGGAGAAGATGAAATGGGTGAGGAGTGGATGAAGGAGTTGGAGGTGGTTAGAGGGGCGAATAAGAAAGAGTGAAAGAATGGATGTGGAAAAATGGCAAAATGAGAATGAGATAGAAGAGAATTGAAAGAGAAAGAAAAAGGAAACGGAAGTCGCTTAGATTAGAAGCGTAAATATTTGTAAGTAGTGATTATGTAGTAGTATAAGGAGATTAAGATGGGGATGCGCTCGCTCTCACTCGCTCACTCTTTAGACAATAAAATTGCGCTATATGTAATATAGAAATAATGATCTAGATATAAGTATTGATGTAAATAGTTGTAAATATTTGTAAATAGTAAGGATAAGATAATATAAAGTTTGCAGATGGTCTTGTAAGAAACAGAGGTCATGTAAACCCTTATAGGGGACACATTATGAATAAAGAAAAAGAAGAAGAGTAGCCGTTTTAGACGAGAAAAAAAAATTCTCAACCAATTCTCGGTCATTTCTCAGTTCGCTAAAATTTTCCACGATCATTGAAAATAAAGAATTCGAACTCTTAAGAGTGAGATTTTTTCATTCCAAGTAATCAAAATTGAACTGCATATTAAAGCACTCAAGTTGAATTATCTTCAACTTTGTTGTATCACTTAAAATTTTTTCAAAACTTTTGAAATCTTTAAAATCTTCAAAATTATGAATATTTTTCAAATTTCATTTTTTGATATAATGGATATGTCATTTTAACCAATCAGCGAAGATGCTTGGAAATATTTTTAAAGGTAAATTGGAAAAATAGTTGCATTGCAAGCAATTTGAAAAAATAGCAGCATTTGTGTCATTTGTTTCAAAATAGCAAAATTAAATAGGACCATTAAAAAAAGTGTCAGAAAGTGTCAACAGTGTTGTGAGTCCGAGGGTTGAATTGCTAATATTTTTATTTGAAATTCAGAATTTCTGCATTTTTTTGGGTAATTTATTTGTGTAATTGCGCCATTGAGCATGGTAACAGGGATTAAAAATTTGAGAATAATTTTTTTTTCAATTTTGACATTATTTGAACTAATAAACATGTCAATTTCGCGTTAATCCACAATTTCTTTTTTTAACTAACGATTAAAAAAGTTTCCAAATCTAGGACTATTTTGAATGTTAGTAAAACGAAATTAGTAATCAATTCAAGTTATCATTCGAGATTGACACACCTAAATTTAATCTTTGACATGTTTGCATAATTACATTTGATCTGTATAAAATGTTAATTATCGTACATATTATGATCAAAATATTAATCAGTGTATTCTATAAATTATATAACATATCTTTCATCAGCAGAATAAAAAAATCTTACAAGCAAAATTGGCATGCTGCGCGCGTTTATGACATACTCCTTCTTTTGATTGCCTAATTATGAAATTAAAATATATTCTCAAATTTTAAATACCATAAAATATAATTAAGAGTCATAAATTAAAATATACATTAAAATAACTAAATTGGCTATTATACAATTTCAATTTAATTTTATTTTATTCTTTATCGGCTTTGAGTAATCTGTAACTTTTATTTAAATATAAGATTTTATCCCAGCAGGAATTAGAAGCAAAGATAAAAATTAATAAGTTAACTTAAAATGCTGATCCATTTCAATGACGTTTACAATTCAAAATTCGCCAACTTGTTTAATCTCAAATTTCAAAATCAGGAAATATTGAACACTTTTTTGAAATAAATCTACGGTAGATGTCCCAGTAATCTTGAAACTTAGTTTTAATTCCCATATATTGTTTAAAATATATTAAAATTAACATTTAATGCTAAATCCTATTTATTTCCAGCATTTCATATTACTGAGTGGAATTACTCGATTATTGCAACTGAAGATCCCTTAATTTTAAAATTGTGTAATTTTTCAATGACATAATTCTAATGTTTTTTAAAAATAGTTTGATTCTAAAGATTGACAATTCAAAATTCTTCTAGTTGAAGTATTTGTAAATAAACGTAGTAGAAGAAAAATCAATAGACAATTTTGATTTCCCAGACTTAGTGTTAAAGGATGAAAATTGGAAAAAAATTGTGAAACATGGATATCTGGACACCTGAATAACACGTTAAACGAGGAGTGTATACCATTAAGTACAGAAATAAAATACACTTCTTGGAAATAAAAAGAGCATTTAGTCTTGAAGGTCTGGTCTGTCCCAGGACTGGTGATGATGAACGAGCCACGAACCAAAAAAGTTCTAAAAGTTCGATCAGCAAATTTTTTTTGACATATTTTTAAAAAGTTACAGGGTGTTTAAAGAGATCGAAAAAAATAAATTGACACTATCAAAACAAGACTTTTTTTCTTATCCCATAACTAGCGGCTGACCAGCCCATAACTAGCGGCTGACCAGCCCATACCTAGCGGCTGACCAAAAGGTCTGGCCTAGGGCTAGCCAGAAAAAACATTACACTTTTGGCTAGGCCCAGGCCAGAGCGTCTGGCCAGCGTCAAGACTGATAACCCGACGGTCTGGTCCGAGTCAGGCCAGCGCCAGAACATTTTTCCACACGGGCTGGGACAAAGGGAAAAATCAGGGAGCGAAAGCCAGGAAGTGCGAAGTACTTTTTTGGAATGTAGCAACTGTCAGGAGAAAATATAGGGATTTCTAAAAATTTGCCGAAAGTTTTTATTATATCAGCTTAATAGAAACATGGATTAAGGAAAAGATTGGACGAGAATCAGGTAATTGTTAACCAAAGGTTTCAAATGGGCATGAACAAGATAAGTAATATACAGTAACAAAACATTGAACATCCAGACAATATACTGCAAAGATTTAAATGCAATAATTAATAAGAAAGGAGCAATATCAGATTATCAACCAACGGGATGTATACTGGGAATAGAATTTGTCAAAACGAATAAGTATAGCCAATAGGTACCAGAAAAGGAGACTATTGTATGAAATGACGAAAGTAAGAGCGAATATGATAAAAAAAATTAGTTCTGACGTTTACTCAGAACAGAAAGTAAAAGGAGAATGGAATATTTTTTCAAATAAAGCAAACAACAGCATGAAACAGAAAAATGATCATAGTAGTAAGTTCGGTTCAAAACAATCGAACTCACTGGGCGCCTACTGGAGTGCTACGATACTAGTATGGCCGCTGAACGAAAAGGTTACATGGCGCGACTGCATGCTTTGTGGTGCGGAAAACTCCAAGAGCTCTCGAAGTTTCCGCATCAACTTCTACAAAACCGTGTCAATGACCTCCGGAAAAGAAGTTATATAAGCGGAGCGCCTACTCTACCTCAGCCAGAATGAGGACGAGCGATGCTTTAGGAGAAGAGTCTGACCTCTGGACCATCAATTGTAGTGTGTATGAAGCAGCGGGAAGTTTGGCGGATGCAAACCGTAAGATAGGCTGGGCAAGACAGTACGCGTCCCGCATTCAGTGTGTGATTGACTATATAACATCTGGCAGAAATTTCACTGCCAGGGTCCGATAATTCGCGCGCGAACTGCGGATCCGTTATCACACTCTCAACAATTCAAAGCTGCTGACCATCAGGCAGCATATTGTTGAC
Organism: Andricus curvator; assembly: GCA_932195095.1. Classification (NCBI taxonomy): domain Eukaryota; kingdom Metazoa; phylum Arthropoda; class Insecta; order Hymenoptera; family Cynipidae; genus Andricus; species Andricus curvator. The sequence continues at coordinate 31,791 of CAKNYM010029835.1, read as the reverse complement.
AGAATATGGTTACTAGCTGACGGTAGGAGACGTCTAGAGCGGATGGAGAGGTGGGTCAGAGAAAATGAACATTTTTTCTCTGATCCATCTCAACTTTTTCCACTGAATTAATGCACAAAGAACATAATTAGTTTCAAGGAGCTGTGCAGTGCCCTCATAACACCCGAGGAGAAATGCCCACCCATCGCTACCAAGGAAGTGGAAAGAAGTATTAAGAGGCATAAAAAACTATTCCGTTCCGTGACCAGATGGTATCAAGACTTTCTGGTGGAAGAAGTTTCCTTCAACCCACCAGCATCTGGACCCCATTTTCACCTCTTATCTGAAGTCGGAAGAGCCTATTCCGCAGTGGTTAGTGGAAGGACGCACAGTGCTCCTCCCGAAAATGGGCAACTTTTCTGACCCTAAGAATCACCGGCCAATAACTTGTCTGAACACTCTGTATAAGATCCTAATATCTGTCATAAATGATAGAATTATTCGGACAATCGGACCTAAGTGGCCAGAGATTTACGAACGTGGCTCAAAGAAAGACGTAGAAGGATGTCCGGAGAACCTGCTTTTCGATAGATGTGTCTGTAAAGACGCAGCATCCTATCAGCATTACCTATCAATGGCCTGAATTTAATACCCGAAAGCTTTCGATTCAACCTCCCACAGACTTATCATCTGTCTGTTGGAAAGCTAAGTGGTTCATCCACACATCGTGAGGTGCATAGGGAGATTGATGCCGCTTTGGAAAAAGAGATTTACTATCTCATCTGGAAAACATCGTGTGACAACTAACAACGTCACCTCACCTTTCAGAGAGTTGTCTTTCAGGGCAACACCATGAGCCCTCTCCTCTTTCGCCTCAAATTATTGCCCCTACCTCTCGCACTTCGCCATTCTCAAGAGTACTTCTGCTGCAACCCGTTTATCAAAAGCATAAGGTCACTCATATATTTTACATGGATGATCTCCAGATCTATGCTAGAAATAAAGAGTAACTAGATCTAGCTCTAGGGATTGTCGAGGAGTACACTTGGGAAATTTGAATAGAATTCGGGTGAGAAAAATGCGACAAGGTTAATTTGAAGCGAGAAAACGTAGTGGCATACCCGAAGACCCTGAGCTTGTCGACAGAAGCGCTATACGACACCTTGGCGCTAGAGCAACCTATACAAACCCTCCGATGCAGATACAAACATCTCATCCGACTATTTCATGGACGAAGGATGAGCTCAGATCTCTCGATATCGGGTTACGAAAGGTTATGCACATGAACAAAAGCATGCACCTTAAGTCGTCTGTTCCGTGACTTTACATCTCACGCCGTCAAGGTGTTCGCTGAATATTGAATCTTGAATGTTTTGACAAAATGATTATTCTGAGTATAGCACATATAGTCGCAAATGGACAAGACCCTCTTCTTAACATGGTCAGGAAACACGTAGAAGTGGACAAAGAAATGTTTCTGTACGAAGCAGCGGACGAGGTTGCTGAAACAATTGGCCTACTTCAATATCAGCGGTGAGCAAAATGCATAAAATATTATCCATCTCAAGTACTCACTCCTCGACAAGAGAATGCATGGCATCTTCCACAGAAATGTGAAGGATCAGTCGATGTCGTATAAGCTAACGTTTGCTTTCCTCAAATCACCCGGATTGAGATCGGGCACGGAGGGTTTCATTTTTGCTTGTCAAGACGGTGTCATTTCCACTTTAGCATACGGTCGCCACATTTGGAGCCAAAAACATTCCCGATGATATCTGCAGAGTGTGTAATGCACACCCCGAGAACCTTGGACACATACAGTCTAGTTGTCAAACTCATGCGTAAACGACGTACACCTAAAGGCTTTATTACCATCTCTGTCACTCTTACGGCATTATCCCTGATACCGCTCGGCCAAACACTCCTAGGGAAATAAAGTAAGTTTTCAAAAATGAGAAGTGCTGCATGTACTGGAACATCATATTTTCAATCGTTCCTGCCACGCATTCGAAGCCTGACATAGTTCTCCTTGACTTCGAGAAAAAACCCTGTTCGTTACCGAATTTTCGGCACCAGCCGACAAGAACATCACAACTTTTACCGACGCGCGAACCCATCTTCCTGAGTCCTGAACAGGTTGCTATAATTGTAAACAAAATCCGAGAATTCTCTGTTAACGACACAATGTAATTAAGTGAAAGCATTATTATTGCCCCCTTTATAACAGTTTAGGGTCTAAAAGTGTGGTGTAGAGACGGATGATATTTCCGGATCAGATATATTCCGGACTTCGGAACGCTTGGCGGTATTGTGATTCGCGCGGAGGCCGCAGTGATGTAGTGGCCGTTCCGTAGGCGAAGGTAGTGTGTGTAGTCGTGGGATACCTGACGGGTTGTTGTGGCCTTCGGAGCGCGCACTGGTGTGGTGGTCATGCTGTGGGCGACAGTGGTGTGGTGGTGATGGGGTGCCCACCGGGGTGTTATGATCGCGCGGTGGTCTGATGTTTTTGCGTCGACTGTCGTCATTGTGATTGGACGTGAGTCTGGAATTGGAGGGTGGAAAAATCCCGACCTCCAAGAAATACCTTTATCAGGTTAGGAAAAGTTCCTAGGGCTAAATAGCCCTATAAGGAACAAGTGATACATATTACAATTAAAATGCGACGGCGATTAGATGTGGGCTATTAACAGGATACTATAAATATACATACGCAAAAAAAGATACTTAAAGCTAAATACATTCATGCACACACTCATATATATTTTCAATTTAAGGATTTAAGTGTTACCAATGTGTGATTTCGACGGCAGGATTTGAAGTGTTAAATAAGAAACCAAAAAGGAGTTTTTTAAAGTGATATTGTGAAGGTGCATTTCTAATTGATATAGGTAGTTTGTTTCAAAGACGAGCACCACGATTATTATAGGCCTTTGCATTTTAATGCGGTGTTGCTGATCTTTTAGTACTGTTTTCCTTTCACGGAGTTTGGAATGTGTCGGTTGATATTTGTCAATTAAATGGAAGAGGTTAGGAAGAAATTGTGGAGCTTCATTACTGAATAGACTATAAAGCGAATTACCCATACAAAATTGTCTCCTTTTGGCGACGTTAAGAAGTCCTGCTCTTTCTCGATACTGAGTAATATGTTCACTTTTGGGGATGTTATAGATGAACCGAATGCAAGCATTAAGCAATAGGAGGATACGCGTTGAAGTAGGAAGTGATTCTTTATTCCTGTTAAGCTGTTGGAGGACTCTGAAGGTTTTCCTCAAAATATCCGCAACTTGTTCATTCAAAGTAAAAGAGCGATTAAGAATATAGCCTAAATCTTTCACAGATTGCATAAAGAGGATGAGACGTCCATTGATCAAGAGAGGAGGTAGAGTTGCAATTGTTTCAAGTGATGGAGAGGAAGAAGGTCCTATGATTATAGCCATAATAAATTTAAAATTTAAAGCTTTTTCGGGTTTCAATCGTGTGCGAAACTATGAATTTTGCCGACGTTCCGTGAACATTGCGGTTCACTTCTTCAGGGCTGACCTGAAACTGAAGTTTCAGGTTATGTTGTTCTTATATATGTATTATCTACGATGCCTGTGATTGGCCAGAGCGCTCCATGGTGGGGACTGGTCGAACTTTATTAGCTCTTGCCAAACACAGGCATCGTAGAGAATACATATATAAGAACAGCATAACCTGGAACTTCAGTTTCAAGTCAGCCCTGAAGAAATGAACTGCAATGTTCACGAAACGTCGGCAAGATTCATATTTTTGCACACGATTGAAACCCGAAAAAGCTTTAAATTTCAAATTTTAAATTCATTATTATGAATCATCGTGAAAGCATTGAACCTATTATTATAGCCATAGTTTTAGCAGGGTGTAGAGTGAGGCTACTTGCTAAGGCCCACTGTGCCACCAGATAAATATCCACCTGTACCTTTTGAAATAAGCTCTTAAGATTGGCAATAGGCCCAAAAAGGTGAAGCATGAAGTCATCAGCATATTCGTGATAGTCGCAATGACGAAGTTCGCTACCAAGTTCAGAGGAATAAATATTAAATAAGTGGGTGCAGGCGTGGATCCCTAAGGGAGACCTCTCTTAGCCTTCCCATAATCAGACTGCTCGCCATTGCTAATTTTTGCGCTTCCAGAACGATTACTAAGATGAGCTTCAAACTATTTAACAACCATATTTGAGAGTTGGAGCGATTTGAGCCTAGTCAATAGGAGATTATGGTTGACTGTATCAAACGCCTTAGAAGAGTCAAAAAGGACAACAACCGTTATTTGCCTTCTATCAATTGCAAGTTTAGGATTAGAAGTTACTTGAGGTGAAGCAGTAAGTGCACTATCCTGGCACGAAACCCAGATTGCTTTGGGTCCATTCAATTGTTTGTTTCAATGTGTGCAGTAAGTTGCTGAGGGACAATGCGTTCGAAAGGTTTAGATAATGCACATAGGATGGATATAGGACGGAAGTTTTTGGGAGAGAAAGGGTTAGATATTTTAGGAACAGGGCGAATAATCGCCTCTTTTTAATAACCAGAAAATATTCCCACCTGCAGAGATGCATTGTAAATGTGCAAGAGAATAGGGCCAATGATTGGTAAAGCAAGGCGAATCATTCTAATTGAAAAACCATCAGAACGTTGAGCACCTTGAGTAGGGAAGAATAATTTAGTATCATCAAAAGTAGAGGGAACTGAGGATGGGGAAAGAGTGCTGTTTACAATTAGTGTGGATTTTTCAGGAGCCAAGTGTTCAGAAGAAATAAGTCCAAGCCGTCTTAAGAGAGGCCAGATGTTTTCATTTTTATTCCTGTTTTTGATAAAATTGTAATTATATTGATTGTATAAATCCCGGATTTTTGTTTGTACTAACTTGCTCAATTTACTTTGCTTTAAGGGTATGGAGACGCGCAAATTTGTCAAAGGCGGATGATAAAAATGTGATCAGACGAATCACCTTTCTATTTATATCCTTTTTAGTAAAAATGCTATTCCAGTCATAAGTAGAGAGGTGCTCAAGAAATTCAGTTGCATTTATATTTGTAAGACTGCGTATGGAGAGAGAAGTTACACTAGAGGAGGGATTAAAGGAGAATTGGAATTGGATGCTGATAAGATCATGGTTTGAGAGGAATGACATTGAGTGTTGAGTAGAAGAAAGCATCTTGTCTAAATCGTCAACAATAATCAAGTCAATCCATGTACTAGAATGATCAGTGCGGTTGGTGGTATCATGGGGAACTATACATAATCTGGCAGATAACACTACTGATTTCAAATAGTGAGTTGAATTTTTGGTAGCATTAAGATTTGTGTTTACGTCTCCGGTGAGTAAAATGTTATTATAATTGGGTATTAGGTCAAAAATGTCAGTCTCAAGTTCCCTGTTCGTAGGAGGCGTTAGGAGGTTTGTAAATTACACCAACCAACACACTGTCCTGAGGCGACGATACCTTGATAAGAAGGTACTCAGTAGTAGGATAATTGGCAAGAGAACCCACCTGTACATCCCTCAAGCTGTCACGAATATAGAGACAGACTCCATCCCATCTTCTCTCATCTCTGTCACTGCGGAAAAGTGTGTAATAATCAAGCGCTACGAGGCTCGAAGGAATGTTAGGCGTGAGCTAGGTCTCGGACACGGCTATGATATGATAGGAACAGGACATAAAGTGATGTTTAAGTTCAACGTAATGGGCACTACGGGCAGGTAAAGACTGAGCGTTAACGTTACCATTATCAGAGTGATAGGTAATGTTCAAGTATAGTTAAATATAGAAGTGTCTGAAATACGTCAATAAATTGATAAAGCCTTTCGTGAAGCTAAAGTAACAGAGAGTAATAACTAACAAAATCCAGTTCACTTGATTACATTTGAAAACAGGGAATAAGGCACATAAAAAAGTAAAAATTAAAAAAGCGATAGGCATCATAAAGCTTCAGAAAGCACAGCATCCAGAATAGCCAGCATGCAGCAATATATAAAATATCACAGATATTTACCTATGTAGAAGTAGCATAAACGAAAGATTACTGCTAATGATTGACTAGAAAAAATTAAATACATAATGGACTTAGAGAGTATTTGCTATTGTAGTCCTTCAAAAGATTATATGTCCGACAGGTGTATTCTTGGCGAGCTACCCTCCTTACGGCAGAAAATTTTTCCACCAGCAATCCAAAAAGTATTTGATTTTTTTTTCTACGAAGACTGAGAGAAATAGCATAAATCTTCTTATTAAGTGCTGTTAATGCCTTACGAAGGTGAATAAAACGCTTTTCGTTGTCAGTCCATCCCATAATCAAAGTAGAAAAGTCTCTCTTAACCATGCGTCTTGCAATAAGTTCATCCCGTAGATCTAGTCTGCCGAATTCGGCTACAATGAGCGGAGGAGGGGGGAAGCGAGTCAGTCAATGAAGGTGCTTTTACAATTCGATATAGTTTGAAAGCATCATCCTTACGAATATTTATATCTAGAGCCCTGGCGACAGATTTAATGGAGGCCATGAGGTTTCCGTTAGGCTTTATGGGGAGACCATGAATTTCCAGCTTCGTATGCAGCGCCGCTTGCTTGTTGACTTTAAGCGCGTGCTCGAGAGTCACTACTTTGGCTTTCAAATCTTTAGCTTTCTTCTTGACAAGTTCAATTTCCTCATTTTGCACTTTGAAGTCGGATTCCAACGAGTCGATACGCCTGGTGTTTTTTATTAGTTCATTCTCAATTTCCGATAGGCTTCAATTAAGTTGGCCATCAAATTGTAGTTGTCATGTTTTAAATTCGCTGAATCTTGCCAAAATCTCACGTGACTGCGCAAGCACTTCGCTTTGGCCGTCGGAGAACACTTTGCACAAGAGTTCGGCAAGGCCAGGAGGTAGAGTGCCAGAATTTTCCGACGCAGCGACGGAAGAGAGAGTGGGGAGGGGGGGGGGACAATACCTACACCATCAACATACTGCAGAGAAGTAGTCCCATGGTTTGCACTTAAATTGCCAGACACTACCTCAGAGATGACACTAGTGGGCAATGGAGAACATACCTTGCAAGCATAGTCCATTTGACCCCATAGTAGTTCATTGTAGAAGGGCAGAATAAGAAAAGCTAAGTTTTGGCATTTTTAGAGTGTGATATTTTTAATTGTAATGTGTTAATTCGGTTTATTTACACATAAAAATGTGTTAATGCCTTCAATCAGTTGAGAATATCGGCGGTGAATTTGCAATAAAAGTAGCGGAGGTTTGTTTGCGAAGCGTGCTATTATTGCAGTGCATTTTTGCACACTGAATCATGAGAGAAATTGAGATTTCCTCTAATATAGTTCGAGTGGATTTGTTGTAATCAAAAACTCAGTGGCCTTAGCGTTTTAGTTGCACATAAATGAGGAGTTCAGTGTGACGTATGGTTGAGCAGTGGCCAGGAGGCATATTTAAAATAATTGGAAAGCGTGGTTTTTTGTATTCTTAATGTTTCCTGTGCTAATTAACATTTTAACATTGATTGACATATGGGCAAGTGGTGTTTATTGCTTTTTAATTTAAGTCCTTTCGGTGATTGAAAATCAGGAAAATATGTGAAAGAGTTCTATTGCATTCGTTGTGGACTTGCAGTGATCTTAGTGCAGCTTTGCTTTGCCATAGAGCGATTGCAGTTTGGCGTTGCAGTTTGTAGTGAGGAGTGCGGTGAGATGCCGGAATTTAACAATGCAGAATTGATACATCAGAGGTTGTTGTTTGGCGATAGCACATTTTTATGATAAAATTCTTTGTGAGTAGTATAATTATTTGAAGGAACCTTGGAATGTAAGTAATGTGAGTTTATTGTTGATCAACAAAGTATTTTAGAAAGGGTCAGACCTGAGATGGACAGGTGGGCGGGAAGTGTTTCTATAGAAGGTACAAGGCAGATGGACTCTGTTTTTTTCTAAACATTAGTACGTGGAAACGTGTAAAGGGAAATCGGAAATTGAGTTAAGGGAAAGCCTTGTCAATTGAATTTTGCCGTGAGAGCTGATCTGTCTGGGGTTTCTCAGGAAAGTTTGAGAACGGAAAAAGTTCGTTTTTCTTTTGCCTTTTTTTCTGATCATAGTATCTTTATACATGGAATAAAGAGTGGTTTAAGCGTGCTTGGTTTGTAACAATTACTTGTTCATACAACAAAAAGGGGGCTAATTACCAGTTTTAAGAAAATCAAGTGGTGGGGACGGTTCCGACGCCCAGACAGTTCTGATTGTCCATCTGGTAGGGAGGGAGATTTACCACGTTGTTATAGATGTTCCAGGTGCATGTTAGCCTTGAATTATAACTGCAGATTCTCCTTCTGCTCTGTGTATATGTACACTTCCAGTTAGGAGGGAGTTGGATTCTGGGCGATCGGTCGTAATCTGGACACCTGCGGCTGACATTGTGCTGGCTTGGAGGCCGACTGAGTGCCTGATTTGAGAAATGAAAGGCTCAAAGGGATCATGGTTGATGTTGATCATTCTTTTTGTATGGTCAGTGAGCAGGGTGGGTGTAGTCTTCACTTTGAATCGTGTAGAATTACGAATGCTGTCTGGTATGCAACGAATGGGTGCAATATGGATTGTAGGGAGTTGTTGAATGCCGATAGAATAATGGGCGATTGAATTATGATCGAAGGGGCCATGTCAGTGCCGGTGCTTTCTGCTCATGGTGAAGACCTATTCCAGACATTATTGCAATACTTCGAGATGGTTTATCTAGTCATACTGGGAACAACCAATGGTTGAATTTCATCCCAGTAGTGCTTTGGCGCATGAGCTTTAGGTTCCGGCTATATGCGTGACATTAGTCATTAATGGAAAGATATTTCCGCATCAGATATATTTCGGTTTTCGGAGCGCGTGGTGGTATTGCGATTCTCGCGGAGGCCGTAGTTGTGTAGTGGTCGTGCCGATGGCGACGGTAGTATGTGTATTCGTGGGGTGCTCGACGGGGTGCTTTGCCCTTTGGGGCGTGCGTTGGCGTGGTGGTCTTGTGGTGGTCATGCCGTGGGCGACAGTGGTGTGGTGGTGGTGGGGTGCCCGACGGGGTGTTATGATCGCGCGGTGGTCTAATGTTGCTGCGTCGACTGTCGTCGTTGTGATTGGACGTGAGTCTGTAATTGGAGGGTAAAAAGATCCCGACCTCCAAGGAATACCCTGGTCAGGTGAGGAGGCGAAGAACTGAATACCTTTATAGTTGAGACGAGAGGAGCTCGGAGAGCACCTATATGACGCAAGGAGGGGTGAAGGAGGTCGGGATCTGCGAATACCAAGTAATCCAAGAAGAGACAGGACGGCGTTAAGGAAAGATAAGAGTGTTTGTGCTCGCGGAAGATCTTCCCCGACGTAAACGAGTAAAGCCACTGTAAAGATTGTGAATAATTTGGAATAAAGGACACCGTAATATTTTTTCAATTCAAAGTGCTCTTGTAATTTGTCCACCCTGCAACAACAACCACCAAGGAGAATGAAAAGAAAAAGAGGTATAAAGACCTTATAAGGGAGTTTCGATGGGTATACCCAAAATAGTCTGTTAAGCTAGTCGTCCAGATCATCCGTGCTCTTGGGGGTGCCAAGCTTCAACTGGTTAATAGCCTGAAAAGCATCCCTGCGAGTCAACAAAATGATAAGACATTTGCGGGGAAAATAAAGGAAGCGGTCGTCCTTTGGTCGATCCGTAGTATATTAAACCTTTGAATCAAACAGACTTTGAGTGCTTTAATTTGCAGTTCAGGTTTGATTAATTCAAATGAACAAAAAAATTTATTTCAATGACAATGAACCTAGTAAGACTATTAGCTCTATTAAAACAATGAGAAGGTAATATTGTGAACCTTGTAGATAGGCCAGATCATCTCAAAAAACATGACGTATTTACAAGCTACTGCCCCTCAATGGAAAAACAAGAATTATTTTCTAACTTCATCTGTTTAACCTTACTTCATGCATGTTGAAAATAATCTCTTTGAAATGTATGTGTAAAAGATATTAATTTCGTTAAGAAATGAACTTGATAGAGTTAAAACTGTAAACTAATATTCACAAAAAGTCTCATTTTTCCTGATTATTAATTTATAAAAATATAACACAAGAATAAATTTTTGAAAATAATTTTTAGACTTTTATGTTTATGTAATATTGAGCATCCTTTTTTGTGAAAGTAGCATCTTCAATCTTGCGCTATGCGCGCGTGTAGTTCGATTTCAGTGGAAAATAATTTTTTATACAAAATAAAAATTTTGAATAAACATTTATTTTGTAGGTTCATTTGTTTTTAATATTATATAAGTATAACTTTACTAGGTTTCTGGAAAAAATTCAAAAAGATTTTTGAAAACTTCAGATATGTCGACAATATATCTAGAAAATTTCTAATGAAGTTTTTTTATTTTACAGGATCTTACAAAATGTGAGGGAAACTTCTAAAATTTCTAGACATTTTTTGAACTGACTCGAATTATTCCTGAAATTGCCTTAAAATCTTCCAGATTCTTTTTTGACAATTTTTGAAATCTTTTGAGTTGTTTTGAAATCTTTAATAATATACTGTTAAAACTAATTTTCTCAAAATAAAAAATCACTTTAAATTTTCTCAGAAATCTTCAGGAAATATTTGTATCTACATCTACATTTTTTTCAATTTTGTTTTCTCTAGAATTTTAAATTATTTTTAAATTTTTTGCAATACTTTTATACATTTTCTAAAATGATTCGAATTTTTCCTCAAATTTGTGAAAATTCTTTCAAAGCTACAAAAATTGCCTTTAAATCTCCCAGATATTCGTCGATATTTGTATCAATCTTTTGAAATTTTTTTGAATTTTTTTGAATTTTGCTCAAAAATTAATTTTTGAAAAGAAAAAATTATGTAAAGTTTCCCCAAGAAATATAAACAACATTTTTTGGACTGAATCTTATTTTCAGTACCGGTAAATTTTTTGTTAATGGTACCGTTTAAGAGATTATAAGTTTTCTTACATACCGGCAATAAGTAATTTCGGAAAATTTTAAACGATTTATGTTTTAATTCAAAAGATGTGTATATGTGTATGTATACGTATCAGAGAGATGTGTTCCAAACAAAATTCCCTTCTTTCAACATTCATCAATTTTAATGCTCAATAATTCTATCTTGACGAACTTACAAGAAAGTAGAAAACATATTTCAAGCAAATCTCTTCACAGAAAAAAATTATTAAAAAAATAAAAATTATACTTTAAGTAACAATCTGTTAGGTGCATGCGTATGCGCGTGCCTATTATGATCTAGAAAATTAAACCTTTACTAATGCTTACCATGTATGTTTTTAAAACTTTTTTCGTCATTTATAAGAATATTAAGGAAAATAAAATGTTTAAAAAATGTGAATTTGGAATGAAAGTTCAGTGATATTGAAAAACTTACCCATTTTTAATTGTATAATATCTAAATTAATGTAACAAATATTTTTATGTGTCAATCTATATATATTAAAATGTTTATCAACAAATCATTATAATCTACTCACATTTTTATTCCAAAAATGAGGTTCATTAACCTCTCCAACTAACCTCGAATTGTTAAAATATTTTCGTATTTCACAATGTCAAATTTATATACATACACCACCATATTTTATCATTAAACGTAAAAAAATGTAAAATTTGAAATGAAACAACGCATATTCAAGAACAATATAATATGTTCCTTTATTCCTGAAAAACATTTTCCAAAAGGTGCTTTATGTAGGAAAAATTCAAATCAAAAGACCATTTGGCACAACACGAATTTGAGTTTTCTAAAAGCATCTCAGTTTCTTTAAAAATAATTGAGTGAAGCAATAACTAATGGCAGTCACCTTATTTCTACAAATAATAGGAGATATAATCATTATGTTTGAATAAAAAAAGTTAATAACTAATTTGCTTTTTATTTCAAATTTTCTCTTTATCACACTAGCCACATCATAGCACTTGCCCCTATCGATCCTGTAATGAATAGATTCATAAGCAAATAAATATAAATAAGTAGTGTTGATAATTTGAAAGAATATTGTGAAACAGTGACGCAAGAAGGTCAGTGACCTCGAGCTCGAGGAGTGCATGACCGTGCAGTATGAGGTTATTATTTCAGATGTGACAACACCTAAGAAACCAAAGTAGATTTTACATTCTCATTCATGAGAGTGTAAGAGTGGGGCGAAATAAAAAAACTATGTTCAAAATAACCTGTAGGTCACAATTTTTTATCGATTTTCAATTTTTTTTCAAAAAATTCAGCATTAAATTCTCAAAAAATCTGTCGAGGCCGATTTTTGAATTTTTGTTTGTTTAAATTTTTATAGAGCTGCAAATAGCGAAAAAAATGTTGATTTTTTTAACTTTTCTTTTTATATCTCTGTGAAAAATTTTCTTAGTGGCATCAGCCCTCAGCTTTGACGCACAAGGGTCGGTGGAAGAAAAAACATTCGTTGAGATGTCAAGTTATTTTTTATAGGCAAATATTTGCAACAAATAGCCAGTATCATGCATTATGTTTTTGTGAAGTATATTTATGCATCGAAATCGCTCGTTAAGAGCAACGAGGTGAAATGTGATCATGAAAATGTGGTATCTGATATCATTTGTTAACTTTATCAACAAATATTATAAACAAATGCATGATTTGAACAGTTTTAGGCAGAAACAAACCGAATTTTCTTCCGATTGTCTTCGAATCATTGCCTCTGATGCACATTGATTTATTTTTGTCATCTGATCTAATTTGTTAAATTGATTAACAATTATTCTAAACAAATGCATGATTTGAACAGTTTGAGGCAGAAACGAAATGAATTTTCTCCTGATTGTCTTCGAATCTCATTGCCTGAGATGCAAATTGATGTATTTCGCAGGCAATGAGACTTGAAGACAATCAGAAGGAAATTCGGGTTGTTTCTGTCTAAAACTGTTCAAATCATGCATTTGTTTATAATAATTGTTAATAAATTTAACAAACTATATCAGATGACAAAAATACATCAATGTGATCACAAGCAACGAGATTCGAAGACAATCGGAAGAAAATTCGGCTCGTTTCTGCCTAAAACTATTCAAATCATGCATTTGTTTATATTAATTTTTGACAAATTCAACAAATTATATCAGATGAAAAAATACATCAATGTGCATCACAGGCAATGAGATTCAAAGACAATCGGAATAAAATACGGTTCGTTTCTGCCTCAACCTGTTCAAATCATACATTTGTTTATATTAATTGTTGATAAATTCAACAAATCATATCAGGTGACACAATACATCAATATGCATCACAGGCGACGAGATTCAAAGACAATCGGAAGAAAATTCGGTTTTTTCTGCCTAAAACTGTTAAAATCATGCATTTGTTTATAATAATTGTTGATAAATTCAACAAATTATATCAGATGGCAAAAATACATCAATATGCATCACAGGCAACGAGATTCGAAAACAATCGGAAGAAAATTCGGTTTTTTTCTGCCTGAAACTGTTAAAACCATGCATTTGTTTATATTATTTGTTGATAAAGTTAATAAACGATATCGGATACCACATTTTCATGATCACATTTCACCTCGTTGCTCTAAACGAACGATTTCGATGCATAAATATACTTCACAAAAACATAATTCATCATGCTGGTTATTTGTTGCAAATATTTGTTTATAACAAATAACTTGACATATCAACAAATTTTTTTTCTTCCACTGGCCCTTATGCGTCAAACCTGAGGGTTGATGCCACTAGGAAAAATGTTCACAGGGAATAAAAAGAAAAATTCAAAAAATCAACATTTTTTCGCTATTTGCAGCTCCATAAATAATGTAAACAAACAAAAATTCAAAAATGGACCTCTGACCGATTTCTTGAGAATTTAATGCTGAATTTTTTGAAAAAAAAAATTGAAAATCGATGAAGAATTGTGACCTACAGGTTATTTTGAATATCGCTTTTTCACTTCGCCCACTGTGTGTCTGTATGTATGTCTGTAAGTATGGTTACCTGAATGTTGTAGCCACGCTAACTTTTGAAGGATTTGTCTAATCGAGTCTGCCTTCAATTGACTTTTTGAGGGTCCCAAAATAAAGGTTAAGTTCGTTAATCAGATATTTTCAACCAAAATTAAAAAATTTAGAGCATTTTCAATATTTGGAAATTTTTTTTTTTCAAGTTTCAGAAATTTTTGTCAAAGTTTCTCACATATGGGTAAAAGACTCGAAAATTATTCGAATGAAATTTTTAATTTTGATAAAAATTAGAAAAATTGAATACTTCTCAAAATTTTGAAAATATTCAAAGAATAGAAGAAATTATTTTTCTGATAGATTAAGAAATTTAATTCAAAATTTCCACTAGAAATCAAATATATATTTAAAAAATATCCGTGCTAAATTTTTCGATTAGACCAAAATTCACAAAGTTAGATCATTTTCAAAAAGATGCCATTTTTGTTTTTAAGAGATCCATAAGTTTATAGCGTTATTTTGAGTGAATTTTCACGAGATTTACAAATGTTTTCAATGAAATTTTCTAATTGGACAAAAATTGAAAATGTTGTAGATTAATTAATCATAGTAGAGTTGTCTTAGATCTGAAGTTCGAACGATCGAAATCAAAGCCTGCAGCTTAATGTCTCTATTCAGTAAATTAACAAAAAATGGTCTTCGAATCCCAGCGGTGCTAGAGAGATTTTTTCGCAACTTATAAAATTAACAATCAATATTCCAAAAATATTGGTTTAAGACCTAGTAAAAAAACATTAACGTCATATTATTTACTATATTTCGCTGGTCAAAAACCATAACATCAATTAATAAAATCACTCTCATGTTAGAATGATTAAAAAATTAATCTTGCAGGTACAGTGAATGACGTCGACATTCAACTTGTAGGAGTTGTAAAGAAAATCTTCTCGTATCTCCTTAGCTTAGTTGGTTAAAGCATCGGACCGGAAATCTGAAAGACCTGGTGTTCGAATCCCAGCGGAACTAGAGATTTTTTTCACAACTTATAAAACTACCAATCAATATTCAAAAAGTATTTATTTTAGACCTAGCAGACAAAAAACGTTAACATCATATTATTTATTATAGTAAAAATATACCTACTTCTTATATGCTGTTCGATTTTGTCTAAATCGTTTTATTTTTCAAAGAGAACTGACTCTATAACCTAATTATCGAGCGCGAAGAGCGAGAGCATACCCGCGCGCCCTGAGCGCGCTCAAACTTGGCGCGAAGCGCCGCGCTTGTAACGAGAATGTGCTCACGCATCGGACATATTTTTTTATTTTGCATGATTCCAAAATTAACCATTTTTTCTTTAAAATTGTTTAAACTCGTTTTCGAAATTTGAGGAAATCATATGAATTTTTTTTCAATTTTCTCTTAAAATTAATTTTTGAAATGAAAAATCATATAAAATTTTCCCAGAAATCTTCAGGAAAATTTGTTTATTTTCTTAAAAACATTCAAAATTCTTAAAAGGCTTCTAGAGTTTTTGTGAACAATCTTAAACTCTCTACATTTTGTTTAAAATTGTTTAAAAGCTGTTCAAGTTTCCAATTATTTTTTTATCTATTCAAAACTTCTAAATATCTCTTAAACTCACTCGAAATTTTTCTAAAATTTTGTTATCTTGCAAAATTGAACAATTTTGCTTTAAAATCTTCTACAGTATTTATATATGTATGAATATTTAAACTTGTTTTTTTTTAATCTTTTGGGATGATGTTGCAGGTTCAAAATTATGAGCATGGTGTAGTTTGGAGTTCGTCTTTTACCGCTGTTGTCCTTACACAGCGGCCGCGAGCGTTGGAGGTGACAACAGTTGCCTCTGGATGCTTTCTTAGAGGTACCATTTGCCACTCCATAGGTTTTTAGTCGGTTGCTTACTAATAGTCTAAAAAGTTTCTTACAATGCGACAGGTGTTTAATAAAACCGCCTTCTGAGCTGTTGCCAGTACCCTACATATTCCTAAACGTTTAAGATGTTCAGTACATCTTGCCTGCACATTGTCGGTAGCAGAAATTACAATAGGATGAATAGATGCATGTTTCACAAATTCTCCATATTTCCTTCACTTCATGCCTTAGGTTGTTATACTTATGGATCTTGGGTGTATAGGTTGCCTGCAAATTTCGCTTAAGTGGACGAGTAATGTCGATGATGTAGACTCTTCCACCTTTTTTCTCTCGCATCACGATGTCGGGGCGTTTGGCTCGGATATAATGATCCGCCTGGATAGTAACATCCCAATATAAGATATAATCATCCCTTTCTAAAACAGGCACTGAAATGTATATATAGAATGGCATCCATTCCATTAAGAGTGCCAGGTTTAGGGCAAGCTGTTGATTGAGCACATAAATAATGTGCTCGATGGATTCGTTGGTATCTCCACATAATTCGATCAACCACGTCTTGATGTAACACGTGTTTGCGATAATTTCTGATGCTGACAACCCTGCCCTGGGTCGCGATGACGAATCCATCTGTTTCTGGAAACAGAACGCCTAACGTTTTCGGGTGCTCGCCGTGGATATTCAAGGCCTCCTCTGAGGACAAATTCCTTGGCGTGTGATCAAGATCCGCTTTACAGATGGTGCTGTAAACCGCCAAATTTCGCTTGCTGGTCATGGTCGAATTTCCTTTCAATTGCCGAATTACTGTGGTGCATTCGGTGCTTCGTCATTTCTACGCGGATTGTGCTGTTTAACCTTTCAAGGTCGGTACTAGACCATTTGATGAGCCCAAAGGAGTACGTAAGGACAGGGATGGCATAGGTGTTCATTTGCCCTGATTTCGTTTGCCGAGTTGAGAGAATGAGTCTTATAGAGAAGCCAGTCGTTCGGCTTTTCTTAACTATCGTATGCTGAATACCCTTAGATTCGAGAATACCCAGATATTTATATGACTCGCCCTCAGCCATTGCCTAGATGTCATTCTCGGACTCATTCTCTAGCTCTGCGGTTCCTAATTCTCCTCTGGTTGAATGCACTGTTCTGCATTTATCTAGTCTGAACTCTATGTGGATATCGTTGGAAAACAGCACTGTGACATCCATCACTTGCTGCAGTTTCTGGTCTGAACTAGCGAATAGTTTCAGGTCATCCATGTATTGAACATGGGTCACTTGATGACCATCCTCATTATCATATATTCTGAATACACGAGGCATGATATTTGGTGTTTTACTCAATGGGCTTAACGCTAAACAGAACCATACTCCATGATCAAAATACTTGATTCTTGTACCCAAAAGCATCATTGCACCACTTAGGAAGTCGATGATGCGTGGGCAGATTTTATAGATTTTCAAGACTTCAAGAAAATAGTCATGTGGTACGGCAGGAAACGCTTGTTTGTAGTCGATGTATGCCATGTGCAAGTTCCTTTGATGTTCACGAGATTGAGTCATGGAAACAGCGTCTATGGTGACTAGATCTTTTCTGCCTCGCAAGTTTTTACAACATCCTCTTTGTTCTTCTATAAGGATGTTATTCTCGTTACAATGAGAATATACCTTATCTGCAATGATAGCCATAAGACATTTATAAATTTTGGAAGACCGGCTATCGGTCGAAATTAAAATGGATTTTGATTGTCTGGTTTTTTTAGGCAACATATACGTAATACCTTCGAGCATAAAGCCTGGTCAGATACTTCCCAGATAGCACAAAAAACTTTGTGAAGATTTCCTGAAACTTGCAATGTAATGTTGGGAATATTGCATTGGAAGGTTAGGGTAAGGTTCGAGCAATCAAGAAAATGTCCGCTTGTGAGGGAATGTTGCATGGCAAGTTTCAGGGCAGTTTGGAGGATTTATTTAACTTAATTCGGTGCGTAGTAGTTTTCTATGGGACCTATGGCTGCGCAGTAGTTTTTTGACGCTCCTAGAATACCACCAGACACATATATCATAATTATTTCCAAAATTTATAACAAAAAAAGAAAAACCACAAAATAAATAAAAATTTTAATTATTTTTTGGTTTTTTTATTTTTTCTTATATGTGGGAAATTATCATGATACGTGTGTCTGGTGATATACTAGGAGGGTTAAAAAACTACTGCGCAGCTGTAGGTCCCATAGAAAACTACTGCGCATAGAATTAAGCTAAATGTATCTTCGAAACTGTCCTGAAACTTGCCGTGCAACTTTCCCTCACAAGCGGACATTTTCTTGATTGACCGAACCTTGCCCTAACCTTTCAATGCAATATTCCCATCTTACAATGCAAGTTTCAGGAAATCTTCACGGAATTTTTTGTGCTATCTGGGTTGTACCAGAAGTTGCGCACCGTACCCGGACCTGAAGCTTTCCAGTTACTTGCCCTTTTTAAGACCGCTGAAACATCTGAAGCTATGATGTTAGTCAGCTCCATTTCAAGGTTATTGCTACCTCTTGCTTTTTATCTTTTTATATTATTATTACTATACCATTCAGCCATATCCCTTTCGGGGTAAGCCTGACACACTCGGTGAGGAAGGGAGTAATGGGGGGGGGGGTATATGTTTAGATTGGTGCAGAATTCCCGTGTTGTTGATTTAAACAACACGTTCGTTTCGCAAGACTGCTCCGATCCAGGTCGCTGACCAATCTCTCTAGCGATCGCTCTAGACGAAGAGCTTAACAAAGTCATTATGTAAAGCTTTCCACACCAGCCCATTAGTGTCAAAGGTCTTTTGTTTCAGGCGTCATTCATTCCACTGACACTCTTCATCATGCATTTCTTATAAACTATTTGTTGCCACACTTACCTGTCCTGGCTCACCTCCTCAGCTTCCTTCACGTCTATGCATTTTCTCATGCAATCTCTTAGTTTTCACAGTGACTACTCTGACGATGTTCTCGGGTCCAGGATGAGTTGATACGATGTGTCCCATATTCCACTGTAAGGGTGGAATATTTTCGTCTTTCAGAACTAATAATGTTCCAAAGTGTTTGCAGCAGAATTATAGCACCATTTGCTGCGAACTGTGAGCTCGTTAAGGTACTCTTTATGCCAGAGACACCAGAAGTGTTGCCGAATAAATTGTGCATGCTTCCATAAGGAGAGTCTGCCAGGATTGATGTTGAGTAAGATCTTCGTGAGGCAAGCCATTTAAAGGACCGCCAATAAGAACGTGACCTAGAGTTAATGGATTAAAAGCGTTCAGATCGGAGGATAAAGGAGTTATTGGACGGAAATTTAGGATCGCCTCGATATCTGTGACATAAGTGTGCAGCTGCTCAAATGTCAGGACAGCGTTGCCGATGGCGCGTAAAAAGTGTCTTTTAAATGATTTTACTATTTCCTCCCAGAGCCCACCAAAATGCGGAGATCAAGGAGGGATAAAATTTTATTTAATTTCCTAATTTTGCAAAAACTTTTCAACCATTTTGTTGTGTTATTTGAAGCTGGAAAGTTTGTAAAGTTTATTAAATTCTCTGCTAGCACCGACAAAATTGGTACCATTATCCGTTGACATGGTTTCTGTTTTGCCGCGTCTTGCAAAAAATCGTTTACGAATGCCAATGAAAGCTTCAGTGGTCAAGTCGTTCACCAATTCGAGGTGAAGTGCCTTAGTAGCCATACAGACGTAGACGGCCACATACGATTTGACCATTTTGATGCTTCGATAACGCCTTTTCTTGATATGAAAAGGACCGCAATAATCTATCCCGACGTTAAGAAATGGACGTGTGAATGTCAAACGAGAGGCATATAGGCTTCCCATGGTATATGTAATTTGAAATACGTGGTTTTGCGCGAAAGCATGTTACGCAATGGTGAATGATTCGTCAAATTGTGTTTTGCCCATCAATCGGCCAGTATTGTTCACGGATTGTGTATAAAGTAGCCTGCGCACCTTTATATTTTAATTCAAAATGTTGTACTCCAATGATTAGGTCGGTTACATGATGTCCACGTGGTAGCAAAATAGGTTGTTTTTGATCTTGCGGTAATTCAGAATGCGCGAGTCTTCACCTACCTTGAGAATGCCGTTTTCTAAAAAAGGATGAAGATTACGAATCTTGCTTTTATTGTTTATTTCCCGGTGTCGCGATAAGGAATCAACGTCATTTGAGAAGACTGCAGCTTGAGTAAGCTTAATAATTGCGTCATCTGATGCGCTGAGTTCTCACTCAGATAAGTTACTTCACAGTCTGATTGCTTGGAAGCATTGTTACGGAATCAAAGAAAGTATGCTATCACGCGTTTTAAGGTTCGAAAAGAGGAAAACCGTGAGAGTAGATTGAATTCGCTGGCTGCGACATGCACTGCTGTCCTTGAAAAATCAAGGCTTCGAGTTTCCGTGCATTTGTTGTAAAATTGTATTGTTTATAAATTCTTTAGGCATTTGACTTCGGGATGGAAAGTCAGCCGGATTCTTGCCATTGGGTACATGATTCCACTGACTAGGCTGAGTGACCTTTTGGATCTGAGCAATGCAATTTGTTACAAAGGTCATCAACGAATGTGGAGATAAATGGATCCAGTGAAGAGCCACTGTGGAGTCGGACCAAAAAACAGATCGACTAATCGTAAGATGTTGTAAAGCTTTGAGAGTAGAAGTGTAGAGACAAACCAACAACAGTTTCGCATATAGTTCCAGTCTTGGTATTGAAACTGTTTGCACTGGCGCACCTCGAGATTTGGAACATAGAAGAAACAAGTACTGCATTTCTTCATTATCTATTGAACGCAAATACAGACGTCACAAAAGCCATGAAGTTGAATGTCACTTGAATCTTTGGCAATTACACATCGATCAAACTTTATTTCATACAAAAGAGGTAATTCTTCCGTAAATTCTAGCCATGTATACCATTAAGCCATTTCCCTTTCGGGGTAGGCGTGACACTACCCGATTCGGGTAGTGTTTCTAGGTTGATAAGCAAATATCCGGTGGAATAGAATCGTCTCATGTTATTTGTACTTTTCAAAGTTTTTGTATCATCATTTTTTGTAGATAATAATTGGAGACAGTAATCCTAAGAAATTGAACAATCTTGCGATTTCTGATAATATAGTTCTCTTAGTTAACTGACCATTTTGAAAAGTGACATGAGTGTCGCGCTCCTTTATTGTAAACATAATTAAATCTTGACGATAATTCCAATGAACCCCTAACGTTTTGATCGTTTCTGAGGTATCTAATGACAAAAGTTCTGTTGTCAAATGGTCAGAAATTCCACTCATAAGTCGTGGATCATTCGCAGCCCACTTTCGAATAGTGAATCCGCCCTTAGACGCAAGTTTAAGGAAATCCTCGCGAAGTTCTAGTGCTTCTTCAAGAGTGTTCGCCACTGTTACCACATCATTCACATAAAGGTATTTTTTCAAGCCTGAGCGGCAAGAGAATGTGAATGACATTCATCGACTGATAATCGAGCGAGAACACGTGTGACTAAAAAAGGTGCGGAAGCAGTACTGTATGTGACGGTGTTTAAACTAAATATCGGCCATAGCATTTTTTGATAGAAAGCATCTTCTTTCACTACTTTCATTTGCCTATACATTTTTTCTATGTCACCCGTTAGAGCATGAGGAAACGTTTGAAAACGAGTATAAATTGTGAAAAAGTCGTCCTGTATGGTTGAAGCGACCATTAGTGCATTGTTTAAGGAAATCCCGGATGAACTAATCGCAGAGCCGTCAAAGACAACGTTGATTTTAGTTGTAAGGCTGTCCTCTCGGACAATCGCGTGATGCGGTAAGAAGAAACCGCGATAACTATTTTCGTCATTGTTGACTAACGTCATGTGACCTGAATCTCTGTATTCTATGATAAAACCTGAGTATTGTTCTTTTATGATGGGATTTTTGACAAATATATTTTCAAGTGCATGGCATCGTCGAAGAGCTACTTTACATCGACGCCTCCGTTCAATATGAGTCTATGTGCTAACAGCGCTCTGTATGAGACTATTCCCTATGCTTATACACAGCGCATAGTCTCATACACGGCGCTGTCAGCACATAGACTCATATTGAATGGAGGCGTCGATATGACTTACCGATTTTATCTTTCTTCTCATTGAAAGGGAGCCTTACAATGTGATGACCGCTGTCATTTCTTTTTGTGTTAATAGCAAAATAATCTTCACATGCTCGCTTCTCCTTGAAAAGATGTTTTATATCAGGAACTTGCTCAATTTCCTAAAATTTTTAAAGCTCACCTTGGACCTCGAATGAAATTCTGTGGATTTAGAGGACCCGCTACGATCCAACCTAATTTAGTTTTTTGTAAGACCACGTCGCGGCCCTTAATTCCAATACGAGCATCAACTTGTGCAGGTTTCTGAAAGTCTTAGTCAGCTAATTTAATATTCTTTGGAATTTGAAGTGATTCATGATTAATATTCATTGACTGTAACTTGTGTATGTGTGACATGAGGAGTTTTCAAAAAGGCAATGCGTTTACTATACTTATTGGCATGCGATTTGAACCAGACAATAACTGAATGAGTGATCTCAGTAGAGCTAAGATTTAAACTTGACACCGGTATGTCAACAGGCTATTTATGCAAATTAAGTCTTGATGTGATGTTTCTGTAATGAAATTGGGATGTGAACGACTGTCTAATAGAATTCCTCATGCGTGTGGTTTTCCTTGAGAATCAAAAATGTCTACGAGTGCAGTGAATAATAGGTCGTGTGCCTTTTTCATGAATTTGAAGATTAACAGGGCATCACATTATTGGAATCACGTTTGCTATCGGGTTTTGACTCTATATTGTTTTCTAATTTCGGCTGAGACGTGAAAATCCTTTCACTTTTCGCGCAGTTGATATGTAAATTTACCCTTAATAATAATAATGAGCAACGTGCCCCATGAATCGACAAATTCCCCTAAGGCGCGTGACGCTCGGATATGCTTCTGAGTTTGGACTAGTAAAGCGCAAATTAAGAAGGTTTTAGACACACAGGGCAGTTCAGTAAGTGAGTTAGCGTGTCTCTCTACAATAATCTTATTGTTTTCATATCTGTCTTTAATAGATTCTAGGCTACCTGATAAATATCCGCGGACGTTTCTAGAGACGCGATTGCTTCGGATGTTATCAATATTGTGTCGGTTATCCACGAGCGCTTTAAATGTATCTGAGAAACCTAACCACGTTTCATAAGAACCACTAAATTTTGGTAAATTGAAATAGGGTAGTTCATGAACTCCCACGAATTCTGATTGGTTGTTTACGGCAGATAAAATCAAATGTGTATCGTCTGTATGGCTACTTGTGCCTCCACGCGCAGTAGAAGTGGTACTCATGCCTGGAGTTAATATCATTTGTGGATTTATACTAATTGATTTTTGCGGAAATTGTGAAATATCGTTTTTCAAACTTATTACGTTCATTTTCATTCATCTTTTGAACTTCCGCATCGTCGGTGAGGTGACTCGTTATGACGCTTGGATGGAGATCACAGGATCAACATCTTATTACTCTTCAAATTTCGAAACAAATTTAATTCCGACTCACAGTCTCGCTATCTCATTCATACGTCAAAATGTTCAATTACTCGACCTAATTCAAAACATTATTCTGAAATACCTGACCGATAACAATAGGGATTCTGCTCGAATAGTGATCCGTTGTTTGTGAGTATTGATGAATGCCAAACGATGCTGAATTCCGTCCTCCGATGTCTTTTTTTGGATGGGCTACCTCCAGGTTGGATTTTTCTTGAGAAATGTGAGTGGGCGTCCCCACGAAGTCAAAAGCACAAGAGCTGCCAGGTTTAGGCCAATCTGTATCGGGACACACTGAAATACCACAGTCTTTATAGATGATAGATTATATAATGGATATAAACGAGTAAACTTTCTATACCCGACCCGGTCGGTTTACCAGGTGAGAGTAATCGGGGATCCTCCTGGTCTCCTGTCGCTCCTTTGCCGTCTCGACCTTTGAACTTCACGTAAGCTCAGATTTTCCAGGAACGACACTTTATTTTTGAGGACCCTGGTTTCTTATCCGCCCATCACATCGGTTATAGCATCTAAGATTGAATCTTTGCAAACTCGGGCCAGAAGTCCTGATGTCTTTTCGAGCGTTCTCATAATTCTAGTGTCTCTAAGTCAGTTTTGTCATCGATGGATGGTAAAGGTGTTTCTGAATTTGTCCGAAAACGTTCAATTTTCTCGAGTTTAGTTCTTAGTTCTTTAATTTGATCTGCGGCTATTGTGACTTGATTTAAGTACCGCACACCATGGGTAACAGAAAACGAACATAATCAATCGGGAGTCGAGATAAAATGTGAGGAATTGGGAGTACCGAAAAATGACTTACTACGTGATAAGCTGAACTGGATTTCTTGTACTTGCGGCGATTGTACTGTGCTTTTTAACAGATTGGCATTAAAGGCAGCTGTCTAGAAGTTCTTGATTGCTTCGATGAATTCTCCTTCAGAATTCTAACGGGATAATCCTCTGGCTGGATGCAATCGATCTCAGGTTTCACAGACTAATTGACTATTGGTTAATTCTATTCTTTGGACAAGAATAGATGATTGAATTCACAAAGTTTTCATGCACGAGATTGTCGAGATTTATGCAAATTGATTGTCACTTAATTGTCACTGTTTCAATAGGCACAATTTCTTATCACGCGCTGCATTGTCACAAACACTATAAATATCTCGATTCGAAGGACCATTAAATGTTTAATAGTGAGTAAACATGTTTCCAATATTCAAAGTTCATGGTGGGTGATGGAAGTAATCGGAACCGAAATTTGATAAAAGAACAGCAGCTTTTATTCTATCATGAATAGAGAAGTATAATAATCGGTTCGGTAGTTAGTGTTCAACTGAACTGTTCGCAGAACAAGAGGTCAGTTGGTGTTGAAAAATTCTACTACGTAAGTGGTGAGACATAGAGTGTGGGGGTATTCTTTGAATTTGATTGGTTCAGTGGGCGTAGTTTTGAGTCCTAATTTGTCACGTAGACCTGGGCACATTTTAGTGGGATAAGTAAATAGAAAATTAACGGAAATTCAGATGGACCCTAAGAAATTTTACAAATTTATAACGAGGGTCTGAGTGAAAGGTGGCACAATAACTTTCAGAGTTTAGGCTAGAAAGATGGATTAGTACTCGTAAAACTTAAGATTTCTTTCGGATTAGCCAAGAGGATTTGAATTATTGACCCTAAAGTCTACAGTATCTTGAAAGAATCTATTGACACGAGCAAATGCAGCTGTTGGCAAAATAAATTAACAGTTTCATCTTGAATAGAAATCATAAACTTTAAACAGTAACATGGTTCTTTTTCTTCTTCATCATCTTTGACCTAAGTTTATTTTTGAGACTAGAAGATAATGATCAGCATTGCATTCAGAACCCCTGATAACCCTTGTATCATTTACAAGCTCTCTTAGTCTTTCATATGCAACAAAGTCAATTATATTGTGGCTATCCCCTCTGCAACAAGTCTACATATCATTTTATGCCTGAACCAAGTATTTGTAACAAACGAACCCTTTTCTAAACATAAGCTAACTAATCTGTCTCCGTTACCAGTTGTTTTTAGATCCCTAAAATTACCTAGAACCCTTTCTGTACCCTGACGTTGGACACCAACCCATCCATTCATATCTCCTAGTAGAATAATTGAAGGCCGAGGGATCAAAAGGGCCTAACTAACATTTTTTTAGAAATTGAGGTTTTTGCATTTTTGGATTCTTTGAACAAATCCCCACAACGAGATATAATGCAAAAAATGCAAAAAAAAAATTTTCAACTTGACAAACGAAGGCAAAATGCGCCATGGGCCTAAGTCGAGGGGTATCGAGAAATCAAAAGGGCCTAACTGCTTATTGAGTCTTATGGGAAAACGTGGTTTTTGCATGCTTTGCCGAGGTTCTAGCATTCGGTGATGATATTTGAATCATCTCAGTGTGTCCGGATGTTACCGTAGGCTTCAAGGAAGCAACCTGCGGTCGATAATTTTAATTTTTTTTGGTTATGGTGCTCCTGTCATAACAAACGTCATCGCGTGTTTGGTGTGTTCCAAAGATTACTCAAATTTGTAAGTATACAAATCAAAATTTTGAAAAAGTGCAAACGGGGTGTCATAAAGGAAACCCTAACGAGCATTTTTGTTGTTTTGTTTTTTCTCTAGCGTTAAAATTGGCGGAGAATGCCGCGAAAATCTGACGCTCGGCGCGTGTCGCGAATGCGTGGCGAGGAATATACGACTCGCAATGACAGAAGTAAAACGGTTACAGTAAACGGCTCGGTGCAGATAGGCCCTTTTGATCCCTCGATACCCCTCGACTTAGGCCCCTGCTTATTTCGCAAGCTCATAACTTTTTTGGATTTAAACTCAATCCATTCAAACTTGGGGGATGAACGTAAAATGGTATCAACAATATATAATACAAATATCAACTTGATTCAATAATATATTTCGGAATGAAAACGTTTTTCCCCCGCCCTGTAAAATTATGAAATTGTCAGTAAGACCCTTTTGTTCCCTCGGCCTTCAATTCTTTCACCATGATCGCAAATACCCATAGTGTCATTTAAAGTGTCCGAGAAGGCGTCTATTATTTCACTCCTTCCACCATTGACTGGGGCGTAGCACGCTATTATAAATAATTTTCTGATTTCCACTTTCATTCGAACCCACATTAATCTTGGAGATACAAATCACCCAGAACAATCTGGGAGATACAAATCCTTCATCCCAATGTCTTTTTATATAATTAAATAAAATTAATTACAGAGAGTCAATTATATATTATAATTACATAATTTAGAAAATTATTTTCGCGGTGAATGTCAAATGACAGAAATTTCAAATTCAGTACCATTCAGTACCATCCAGGCCATTTTTCTACCCATAGACTCAATTTTCTTACAGAATCAAGTAAAAATGTCTTTCCGATGACTCTTCGCTATGATGCTTCGTAAGCTTATAAGAATTATTAATGATTTAAGCAATTTTCGTAAACAAATTCAGAGTTTGGCTATTTTTCAACAAATAAGCTCAATGTTTTTTAAGAAATCAACTAAAAATATCTTTCCGAGTCAAAAAATTTTCGTAAACAAATGCAGAATTTGACTATTTTTTGATAATCAGGCTCCATTTTTTACGGAATCAACTAAAAATGTCTTTGCGATGACCATTAGCAATGATACTGCGACGACTTTTCGCAATGATACTGCGATGACTTTCGTAATAATACTTTTAAAATTGACAACTATTATTGAGTACTTCAACAATATTCAATACAAAATTCAGACTTTGGCTATTTTTTAACGAATACACACCATTTTTGTTCACGGAATCTACTAACAATGTCTTTCCGATCACTCTTTGCTATGATACTTTTATTGTTTCTACCCACTACTTTAATAATTATTAATTGTTGTAAATTTGTAAAGTATCATAGCAAAGAGTAATCGAAAAGTCATTTTCAGTCGATTCGGTAAATTTTAATTAATCAAAAATTGTTGTCAATTTGAAAAGTACTGCAACAAAAAGTCATCAAACATACATTCTTAGTTGAATCCGTAAAAAAATTTGAGCCTTTTCGTTGGAAAATAGCCAAACTCTGATTTTGTTTATCAAAAATTTTTCTAAATTATGCTCACCCACTGGGAATTATTTTGAGATAGTTTTAAAACAGACATAAGATCTTGTTTTATAAATCAAAATACACCAATCTTTTGGAAACTTAAAAATATTTTATTGAGAAACAAGTTCTAATCGATTGAATAGTATAGATTAAAAATTGATTTG
Source organism: Andricus curvator (assembly GCA_932195095.1). Taxonomy (NCBI): domain Eukaryota; kingdom Metazoa; phylum Arthropoda; class Insecta; order Hymenoptera; family Cynipidae; genus Andricus; species Andricus curvator. Next base: position 4,061 of record CAKNYM010029835.1, on the reverse strand, counting down.
AGTACAGAAACTTTTTTTGCCAAATTGTCCGACGTGACTGACCTCCGCTCGAAAATTTCAAACACATTTTTCTCAAAATTGACCGTTTATCTTGATAAAAGGTGTCAACAAATTTAAAGTAGCGTAATAAATACTTGGTAGGTGAAGTGGGCCTAAAAACCAAAAAAATCAACGTCTGACACTCTCCTTGTTAAATCCAAAATTTAAAAATGCCAATTATTTGTATCTATACTTAAAAATGAAGCTGAAGAGCTCGACGAAAAAATCCTAAATTTCATATAGTAAATACAGTCAAACCTGGATTTAGCGTCGGTTTTGGGGCTCACGGTCGGCCTCAATGCAGGCTCTCCGAACGTAAACAGTCAGGGGCGTATGAACCGTTTCGGTTGAATTTCACTGCGTGTAAAAAATATTTTGAAAATTGGTTTTCTAATACGGTCTAATACGGATATATTGGTAAACTAAAAATTTAACGGAAATAAGGAAAAAAGTTTGCTGTTACACGTTGAAATAAATGCGTTTCCTGCTTACGTACTTAAAACGTTTGCGGGCCATTAAGCATCTCGTTTAAAATGAGAGCTTTCTTTTGAATAATCGATCCAGATACTCTCTCACTCACTTGATTAAATCATTCGGAGACATTAGTATCCAAAAACACATGAGTATTTTCACCAAAACACCGCACGTCAACACTTCAAGTGGGAAATACGCACTGTTGCGTATATAGCGCATAATGATGACGCAGTTTCATAATCAGACATACGAAAAAGTTATTTAACAGAAAATGAATCATTTTTATAAATATTAGATTATCTGTCCACGAAAACGACAGTTTTTACCATTCTTACGTCAACACTTGACAGTTTGACATTATAAAACACCACAGTGGGACTTCGATGCCTGAAATCGATCGGACCTCTCTTCCTACCATGTGAGATAGACAGAGACGATCCGGTTGTGTTCCAATGACAGGTATTTTCGTTGCGAAACTATCATACTCCCTCTATCTCTGTCTATCCAATACTTCTTCCTCTTCTTCATTGTTTACTTGGTCGAATGGTAGAGCCTATTGGTAGCTACGACAGCGCCTCCAATTCAGAAGAAATTTGAATTTCAATTAAATATTAACAAGAAATCTTATAGTAAATAATTAACTTTTAACCGTAGTATAACATTTTTCATTAAAATGAATTGATATTCACTGCTCTTTTTCATAAACAGCGTTCCAATAACTTCGGGATATTACTTCGCGATATACATTCGCGTGTCAGATGGCGCTGTTGTCAAGATCAAAGACAGGCACATTCGATCACACGAAATAATCCGATCGGTTTCATCGGCTTCAGTTGGCTTATGGCATCGGAGACCCACTGTTGGTCGACGCGAGCTCGCCATCGTGCTTCGAGTGCACTGTCGCAACGTTATGACGCAGTTAGACAGGTAGGCCGTTCGGGCACAGAGCCTTACCGCAACGCTCCTGTTTTGTCACGCCTAAGTGAGCATCCCAATCCCCCCGCAACTCCTGTCGTCCATCACCGCGGCGCGGTGTCAATTCTCGGAAACGCTAAATAGAGGCTCGCTAAATCCAGGTTTGACTGTGATTTCAAATTCATATCTATATTTTTAATTAATATTAGCATAGGATAGGAATATTTCCTAGTACTTTCTTGTTAGCTATGACTTTTTCAATTTCTTTGATGAGGAATTCTAAACTGACTTCAAAACATGTTGTTTCCCAGTAGAATAAAAGACGCAGATAGAATAAGTATAAGCAGAGAGCGAGGTAGTTTTTTCGTCTCTTTCCTTTTTCTCCCTCTTTTTCCTTTTTTTATATAACTATCTCTTATGAACCGATGATACGGTTGTTTAGAAACATACTTTTCTCATTTTAAGTCCTTTTGTGCAATTATGTTACACAAATTGGGTTTCTTGAGGACATGTTTTTTTAACTGATTTTTGGAAGCTCACTCGTTTTTAAGCCTTCTTTGTGCAATTTTTTTACACAATTCTATTTTTTAAGTTTATGTTTCTAAATTTTCTTTCTAAATTTGATAAACAGAGACACTAAACCATGGACCTTGTCGTCATTCTTTAAAGTTCAGTTTTTGGTCAACTATACAAGTTTTTCTATGATTTTAAGAATCAAAATAATATTGCTGATGATGTATATTCAAATAAAAAGCATTATCATTCGTGAACGAATTTTAAACTTTTAAAAGAATTTTATTTCAACAATGGTTTCTGCATTTGAACTAGTTCACATTATGGTTTCTCACCAATTTTTGTGAAATGGGTAAATTTGAATGAATGATGGCTTATTTTTTTGAGAAAACGTTTTCTACAACTCCTCTGTTTCCAATTTTGAAAGAATATATTTCTATAGCTGAAATCTTAATAACTATTTTTTTGAGAAAACATTTTTAAACCAGATAAATATATTTTAAGATTATTTAGGTACTTGTTTTTAAATTTGGTAACAGTAGAGTTGTATGGAATTTTTTCCTCAGAAAAATATGCCATGAATAATTAAAATTCAATCATTTTTAAAAAATTGGTAAGAAGTGAAAGTACATAAATATTCAAGTGCAAAAACTATTGTCAAAATAATTATTTTTTGCTTTAAAACTTTTTGCAGTTTAAAAAAATATATTCTTCGAGTCGAAATCATGTCCAAGTTGTGTAGTGATTCGTCGTATGGTGAAAAGTCTAGTTATAGCGTCAGTTTCACCAAACTTCGGTTATTGACGGGAGGGGGGAGGACAGAGTTGTAACCGAGACAGTCGTAGTTGGTTGGTGTTTTATGCTACTTTCTCTTTCTAAATTATTTTCGCACTTAAATAATTACGATCTAACTCTAACTTGCTCTAACTCATTAAACATAGTTCCATAATAATATAATTTAGCATACACAAATTAGTTATTTTAAACTGAATCGACAATTTTGTTAACAAATGCGAGAAAAAGATAATCATGTTATAATTTCAATTTATTATAACCTAAACTCCTAGGCCTTTGAAAATAAATAGTCGTCGTAGGGTGGAGAGACTAGTTATAACGTCAGTCCCACCAAACTTCAGTTAATGGGGGGGGAGGGATAGAACTGGAACTGAATGGAACTGATATGACTGAAGTCATAGTTGCTTGGTGTTTTATGCTGAAGTCACCACCCCTTAGCAGCGTTGTGTTAGATGGGAGTTCATATGGTCTCATTTCCTTATTCCCGGTTTATCAATCTGATTAGTTTTGAATTTTCGATCTTGAAAAGTCAATCACTGACGCCCAAAAATGAACTTGGCAAAGTTGTGAAATGAACAACTGAACATAACCACAGAATATCGAAGGTATTCCTTTTCGACGAAAACATCCTCTTTTCTTTTAAAAACACCCAGATTATATAAAATTATATTCTTTATTGTCTAAAGTAACTAAATTACATAATAGTTCTTACGGGTAACCTTCTAAATTCTTGTAAATTCCAAATAAATACAGGTGTCGTTCACTGAATTTAAATACATTATTTTCAAATAAATATAAAAAGTTTTTAGCAAAGAGTAATCATAATACTGGGTACTGTCTGAAAACGGAAAAAATCTGCCCTTTCACATGAATTCATCTTCGCTACTAAACACTGAACATATATATTAATATTATTCTTTTTATAAATACTTTTGCTTGAGGTATGGGTGATACCACTGTTTACCCTACCTTAGTATTAATATTGTAAGAAAAAAGCTTAGAGATAATTTAACAATTATTATTGTAAATAGCAAATATCATTAACAAATGACACGAATAAATGTATCTTAGTGGAAAAAAATCATTTTCTTCATTAGAGCTTAGAGAAATCCAGCTAATATTAATATTGGATGTAGGCATGTTAGATCAAAGTTATAATTTTTATGAAAACATTGTTTAAAAATTCACAAATTTCACATTATCACGTTAAAAGAAGCCGCATTTTTTATCACCTTTATTTAGTATGAGAACTTTTATAAATTAATTAATTTTGTATCGGAATTATTATTATTATTATTATTATAGATTAGCAGTTCGAACTCGAA
>CAKNYM010029833.1:0-22080 GCA_932195095.1 Andricus curvator | reverse complement strand
ACTGAAAACGTACTGTTTAATATCACATGACATTTAAAATTTTATTATTTGGTCTATAAATGATAAAATTCCTATTTATTTATCGCAGGCTTCACAGTCTTTTCTCTATTCTCCTCTTTTTTTTTCGTTTTTCCAATTGAATTCTTTGTTTTTTGGTTTAAAAGTAAATTATTTTGTCAAAAATTTAACAATTTTGTTGGAAATTCGTCTTTTTTGGCTTGAAAATTCCACAATAGAATTGCAATTTTTTTTCTTCCTTGACTTACAAATTTGCTTTGGTTGAAAATTCAACTATTTTTTTGAACATTCATCTTTTTGGTTTGAAAATTCATCTCTTTCTGTGAAAAGTTCACCTTTTTGGCTAAAAATGCAACTGCCTTGTTAACAATTAATCTGTTTCGGTTGAAAGTTAACTTTTTTTAATAAACATTCAATTGCTTTGTAGAAAATCCGCAATTTTGGCTTAAAAATTCAACAATTCAATAGAAAATTGAGTTATTTGTTTAAAAATGTATGTATTTTGTTGAAAATTCGTCTTTTTTGACAGAAAATCGATTTTTTTTGGTTAAAATTTTTTTTAAACTGAAAATTGTACTATTTTGTTGAAAATTCAACTCATGGATTGAAAATTAATTTTTTTGTTGAAAATTCAACTATTTTGTGGAAAATTCGCCATTTTGCCTTAAAAATTCAACAATTTGGTAGAAAATTGAACTATATTTGGTTGAAAATATATGTGTTTCGTTGAAAATTGGTCTTTTTTGACAGAAAATCGATTTTTTGGTTAAAATTTTGTTTTTAACTGAAAATTGAACTATTTTGTTGAAAACTCAACTCACTGATTGAAAATTAACTTTTTTGTTAAAAATTCAACTGTTTCTTAGAAAATTAGCCATTTTGGCTTGAAAATTTAACTGTATTTGGTTGAAAATATATGTAATTTGTTAAAAATTAGTATTTTTTGACAGAAAATAAATTTTTTTGGTTAAAATTTTTTTTTTTACTGAAAATTGAACTGTTTTGTTGTAAACTCCATTCGTTGATTGAAAAATTAACTTTTTTGTGGAAAAATCAACTGTTTTGTAAGAAATTCGCCATTTTGGCTTAAAAATTCAACAATTTGGTAGAAAATTTAACTATTTTGTTGAAAACTAAACTCTTTGGTTGCAAATTAACTTTTTTGTTGAAAAATCAACTGTTTTGTGGAAAATACGCCATCTTGCCTTAAAAATTCAACAATTTGGTAGAAAATTTAACTATATTTGGTTGAAAATATATGTGTTTTGTTAGAAATTTGTCTTGTTTGTCAGAAAATCGATTTTTTTGGTTAAAATTTTCTTTTTAACTGAAAATTGAACTATTTGGTTGAAAACTCAACTCACTGATTGAAAATTAACTTTTTTGTTAAAAATTCAACTGTTTTGTAGAAAATTCGCCATTTTGGCTTAAAAATTTAACAATTTGATAGAAAATTGAACTGTATTTGGTTTAAAATATATGTATTTTGTTAAAAATTAGTCTTTTTTGACAGAAAATCAATTTTTTTGGTTAAATTTTTTTTTTGGGCTGAAAATTGAACTGTTTTGTTGTAAACTCCGCTCACTGATTAACAAATAATCTATTTTAGTTGAGCATTCAAGTACTTTGTTGAAATTTCGTTTTTGTTGGTAAATTTTGTTCATTTTAAATTAAAACTTTTTTGATGGAATATCAACTATTACATTTTTCGTCAGAAATTCATCTTTTTATGTTGAAAATTTAACCTCTTGGTTGAAAATTGAACTACTTTCTTAAAAATTAATTTTTTTGTTCGAATATTCATGACTTTAGTTGGAAATTCGTATTTTTAAATTAAATAGTAATTTCTAAACTGAAAATTCAACTGTTTTGAGTTCGTTCTTCTTCATTCAAAAATAATTCTTCTAAATGAAAATGTAACTATTACATTTTTGGTTAAAATTGATCTTTTTAATATAAAAATTCAATTATATAGTTGAAAATTTCCAGAAAAGAAACAAATATAAACTAAAAATTATTCAAATAAAATTTTGATTAACATCACATCTATTGCTGAAACTATTTAGTTGGAAATGTATGGTATTTTTTAGAAAATTCGCCAATTTAGTAGAAAATAGAGCGTTATGCTTGAAAATTCAACTATTTGGTTACAACTTTACGTATTTGGTTGAAAAATCGTCTTTTCTCGTAGAAAATTAATCTTCTTGGTTGAAAATTAAACTATTTGGTTAAAAACTGATGTTTTTTGTTAAGAATTCAATTTTTAGGAAGCTATTATTTAATAAATATACGAATCATTATTCTATTTCTCAACTTGAATCATAAATTGCGTAATTTCTGATATTGATGTGCAATTTTTAATAATTATTTATTTTAATTGTACTAATTGTTAATCATACGCGGTTTAAATTTCCCACCAACAGCGACAGTGGGAATATGTAGGAATATGAGAGAATATTTGTGAATATAAAGAATATCAAGAATATTTGGGAATATCAAGAATATATGGGAATATTTCGTGAGTGTACCAGGCATATCGAAGTGGTCGACCCCTCGCCTGAAACGAAAGACCTTGGATACTAATGGGCCCGAGTGGGAAGCTTCACATGACGACTTTGTGAGGCTCTTCACTTGGGGTGATCGCTAGAGAGATTGATCAGAAACCTGGGTCAGAGCAGTGTTGCGGAACGAACCACGGAAAAAAGTGGATCGTTAAAAAAACTCTGTGAACCAGCAGCTCTAACTATTTTAAATTGAACCACAGGTTTTCGTCGGTGAATTTTGTTAAAATTACTATTTCGCATTCAGGTTATTTGAACTGACTTCTTAAAAGATTAGGATGAACAATTTCAAATAGTAGGATGCACTGCACCACTTGGTAACCTTCCACACTCAGGAGAATAAGAGTTACTATTTCGTGTAGTATGCCTTACTTCTGTGAAGAGTAACTTTGCCGATTTCGCATTGTAACGCATATAGGTATATGTATGTATGCACTACACGCATTCTATACACGATTTATAAATAGATTAGCTCGAAACTTTCGACAACAAAAATGATGTAAAATTTCGATCGATTTGAAAAGGAAAAAATTATTTTATATTGCACTTAATTTACGATTATTCTTACACAATTACACGCACAGAACTTACACATATATGATCGCACGCTCAAGCGCTTTGAAAAATCGCCCCCGCTGGGGAATCGAACCCTACCTAACTACCTAAAACCTGTCCTAAAGCCTAAATCTAGCGCACGCGTTAGTCAAGTGAGCTACGGAACCGCTTAGATTTTTCTGACAAACTCTCGGTCAAGCGGTTTCTCTGAGAAAAACGTGGCCAGCTAAGAAATTATAATAAATAATTACTTAAAATTTTTTTAATTAATCTCTTACTGATGATTTCTAATATTTTGTAACGAGCTTGGGAAAAATATGTTGCTTAGAAGTATTAACTCACACACTAAATATATTATTAGTAATTTATATGTATATTATTATAAAATGAATTGAATTACAATTTTTAAAAAGTACATATTTTGTATTATTCAAAATTAAGGCTTGAAAAAATGTGTTCGAACGAAAGTTTTGGAATTTTGATTTGATTTTATTATCATCTCACTTTATTTAAAACACAACATTCATTTACATAACTGATATATAAATAAAAAATAGTTTAAAAATCGTAATAATATATCAAATGCAAAATCGAAATCACTATTTTAAGATGAGACAAACGTTGAATAGTGATTTAAATTTAAATTTTTTGCACAAATAAAAATTTTCTCATGAGATATGGGGATGCTGCATTAAAATAAAAACTGTTTAAAACAAATAAAAAATATTCGGTTCCGAGAAATTAATATCAGGGTGCACATACATCCCCTGTTTTTCTTGAAATTTCCCTTTCCCCCCTAATCTCGAAAACCTTCTCTCTTTTCTCTTTAAATATACGATATTTGAAATTGTACCGATTATTGAATAATAATTAAACCAATTATAGCACTCTAATAAATTATTTATGAATAAATAAGGTACACGTTCCAAGTGCAGACCATTAAAAATAAATACTCTTAAATAAATTTGAAGATGAAACATTTTAAAGCAAGTTGAAAATGTGAAAACTGCAGACAGAAGTTATTATCCAATACAAAATTGGAACAGTTACAAAATATATATTATTTTGTAAATAATTATTAAAAGATTAATACATTTTAGTTGAAATGTACAAAGTTAAATACCTAATTAAAAAATGGAATATTCCAAACTCATCAACTGCAATTTTCGAGGCAATTTTAAATGTTCTAACTTGAGGAATTTTTAATTTTTTTAAATCTTTACTTGAAAATTTAACTACTGTTGAAACTTTTTTTCTTGAAAATTAATTTTTTTAAACTCACAATTGAACTATTCCATTTTTGTTTGAAAATTGATCTTTTTTAGTCGGAAATTCAACTATTTGGTTGCAAGTCCAAATTTCGTTCAAAAGTTATATTTTTTGGCAGAAAATGGGTTAAAAATGTAACTATTTGGTTGAAAATATATTCATTTTCTTGAAAAGCTGTCTTTTTGGTTGAAAATCGAACTACTTTGTTAAAAATTCACTTTTTCAACCTAAAAATTGCAATTTTTGATTAAAAATTATTTGTTGTATTGAAAGCTTATATATTTTTGAGTTAAAAATTCGAGTGTATTATAGAAAGTACTTTTTTTGGCACAAAAATTCAATAATTTGGTAGAACATTGGTTTTTTTCATTTGAAAAATAGTTTCCTGAAATGAAAATGTAGCAATTCCATTTTTGGTTCAAAGTTGATGTTTTTTATTTTGAAAATTCAAATATTTGGTTAAAAATGTATGTAATCTGTTAAAAATTCGTCCTTTTTTTGTAGAAAAATAATCTTCTTGCTTTAAAATTCGACATTTTGAATACAATTTTTTTTCTTCATTGGCTAAAAAATCTTTTTTGGTTGAAAACTCAACTCTTGTTGAAAATTCATGTTTTCGGATTAGAGATTCAACTGTTTTGTAGAAATTTTGAATTTTCTCTGGAAAATTCAATAGTTTGGTGGCAAATTCAACTAATTGGTCGAATTTTGAACAACTTTGTTAAAAATTCATTTCTCAGTTAAAAATTCATCATTTTAGTTAAAGTTTTTTCTTGTTTGTTAAAAAGTAGTTTTTTTAACTAACAATTGTAATGTTTGCTTGAAAATGAACTTTTTAATTATTAATAACTGCATTGTTAAAAAATTATCTTACTCGTTGAAAATTTAAAATTGCGAAAGTTAACAATAAATTTCTTGCTCAGTTACAATTTTTTTGAAAATGTGCAAAAACATGTTTTTTTTTGATTGAGTCATATGCACACATTTAAAAAAAGTTGAATATGTCGAAACTGAAATTTATTCAGCTTGAACTTATTTTTCGGAAAAAAATGTTTGTCGTGAATTAGAATTTTTGGGATTTCATTTTTTTTTTGCGATTTTCGAACGTTATAAACACCACGAAAAAAATGTTATCCATGGATAAAAAATAATAACATGTTTCTTTGGTTCAAGCTGACTCAATTTCAGGTTCGAATCAATCAAAAAAACATGTTTTTGTATATTTCCAAAAAATTTCAAATGAGGCAAATTTGTTTGTAATTAAAAAAAATATTAATTGTAAATCTAAGGAAAAGAACAGAAGATATTAACCGATTTCAATTGTTTTAAATTTATATTGAAAGTATTAATTATAGTAAGGATGAAATGACAAATCTTGGAAAGAAATATTTATGAGAGCGATGTTAAACATATCAAAATTGTGTATTTAACTAATTTTATTTTTTCCCGGACTTTTTCATTTCACTCTGGATGGATTTCCAACGACCTAAGTATATCCAATTTTTAAAAATAAATCTTTAATGGCAGAAATCATTGAAAAATCATTAAAAATTATTTAAAAATGTAAAATTTCTTACGAAAAGGTTGTTTATTCTTTTCGACATATGAAAATAAATGTTTAATTTTTCCCCTTTTTCGTGCGAAAACCACCCTATTTCCCCTTTTTGAGCTCCTTTTACGCTGTGATCCCTGTAATATTAAAGATTTCGATATCATAGTAGTATGGTAGATTTTATTGTTGTTCAAAATCTGAAAAAAATGAGAAAATATATTTTTTTCATGAAATGGTAGTAATTTCTACAAATATCAATATGAAAAGGTTGAAATATTATTACTACGTTAAAATTGGAAATTAATTTGAACTAAAATTTTATTACAAATAATTTTTTAATTATTATTTCAAAAAATGATATGTCAAAAACAATGTATTATTCCACTAAAAAAATTTTTTCCAAATAATATAATATTTGAACCTAGGTGGCTTAATCAAGTACGATCCTAATCATTTTTAGTGTTATAAGAAATTAAAAATATCATAAGTAAAAATAATGTAAAAAGAAGTATTCTTTTTATATATAATTCTTGCGAATATTTTTAAATTCTGAAAATTTTGTACAAAACAAAAAAACAGCATTGAAGTATAAAGTATAGTTATTCACTATGTTCATTTATAATAATTATCTCAACTGATATTATGATAAAAGAGAAAACATTATAAAATAGTTTCCGATAATTTATTTAATTTTGTAAAATGTCAGTGTGCGGTCTGTCTTATGGATTGAGAAGCGAAAATCTGTTGTTTTACTGATAAGCAAGTTATAAGTCGTCCTACTTTTTTATTTTCAAACGGACCGCCTAAAAAATGTTGCGGAGGGGGCCTACACGTTCCTAGTTGTACCACTGAACTCACTTACAATTTCAAATAGTAAGGCTAACAATCTCGCGCAGTGCTTATTGCAATGCGAAAAAGCAGATCGAACTCACTTGCAAAAGTCAAACTCACAATTCTTTGCTTACTATGCAAATTAGTTATTCATACAGTTTACATGTTCAAATGTACTATTTCAAATAGTTGTTGAAGCTACTTGTTCTTGTAATCTTTCTTTTTACAATTTGAAGTAGTAATGCTGTTTTTAGGTTTTGTATATTTTGAGATCACTTTCTCATTCAGTATCAAAAACTATTTGAATTGTTTCTTCAACAATGCGGACAAGTAAACTTCAAGTTAACAATACATAAAAGTGAATCTAACTATCTACTTTTTTTCGTGACGTCTCATTCAAATAAATAACTCGAGAATTCTAGATCGATCTAACAAAAACCAGTGCCTTCTTCCTCACACTACGCCCTTCCTCACCGAGTGAGTCACACCTACCCCGAAAGGGAAATGGCTTAATCGTATATAATAATAAAAATTTCGAGCAATGTTGCACGCGCGCTATACCACGCGTATATTATGGTGGTCTGCAATAATCAGGGTGGCAATATATTTCTAGGATGCCGGATACAAACTAACTAAATTCATCTGCTTTAATCCCCTTTTCGGGCAGTGCAGGTGATGGTGACAAGATTCCGTACAGGCTTACTATTCCTTGTGAGTAAATTGATGCTCTCAGTGAGTTTCACCGAGAGGGAAGTTGGGGTCGTTGGTAGATTCTCCTCCACGGAAAACATAACGACCTTTAAATTCACTCGGATAATTTCCGCTGCTCGTCGAAAGGCGCGAGCGAGTGACGCGGAGGTGTAATTAGAGAAGCTCTGGCTTCGCAGTTCCGGAAGGAAGGTTTTACCGCCGATGGAGGTCTTCCTCTCCGCAGGAACTTTCATGCTCTTTCCCTTAGGATATATCACTTCTGCTTCCCTTCCTCTCAACTCCCAAAGCCACATTTTGTGACCAAACCTTCCGTTTCGATTGCTGCTTCAACTAGTTCTCCATGTTTGACCGGTTAAGCGTTTAAACAATTCGAATAATTTCGACGGCAAACTGTTTAGACATTCAACCTGTAGAAAAGTTTATTTGGTTAAACTTTTTATTGTTTTCAACTTCTTTTTTTTATTTATAGTATATTCTCATAGATCAGTTTGTCAGGTGAATATTCAAACCAAAAGACATATCGATGACCGGCCTCACAGAAGAAAATGATCTAAAAAGAAGAAAAATAAGAAGATTTTTCACGAAAATAGGGGAAAAATTCTTTTAAATTAAATTAATGTTGGCACTTCATTAAATTCAATATGTAACGCCTTAAATTCCTTACATTTTCAGTAAAAATATTGTAGTTTCAACAAAATAGATGAATTTTTCACCAAGAAAATTAATTTTCTACAAAAAGTCTAATTTTTTTAAAAAATTCAACAATTTGGTAGAAAATTTAACTATTTTGTTGAAAACTAAACTCATTGGTTGCAAATTAACTTTTTTGTTGAAAAATCAACTGTTTTGTAGAAAATTCGCCATTTTGCCTTAAAAATTCAACAATTTGGTAGAAAATTGAACTATATTTGGTTGAAAATATATTTGTTTTGTTAAAAATTTGTCTTTTTGGCAGAAAATCGATTTTTTTGGTTCAAATTTTGTTTTTAACTGAAAATTGAACTATTTGGTTGAAAACTCAACTCACTGATTGAAAATTAACTTTTTTGTTAAAAATTCAACTGTTTTGTAGAAAATTCGCCATTTTGGCTTCAAAATTCAACAATTTGGTAGAAAATTCAACTGTATTTGGTTGAAAATATATGTATTTTGTTAAAAATTAGTCTTTTTTGACAGAAAATCAATTTTTTTGGTTAAAATTTTTTTTTCGACTGAAAATTGAACTGTTTTGTTGTAAACTCCACTCACTGATTAAAAAATTAACTTTTTTGTTGAAAAATCAACTGTTTTGTAGCAAATACGCCATTTTGGCTTAAAAATTCAACAATTTGGTAGTTTTCAACTTCTTTTTTTTATTTATAGAAAATTCTCATAGATCAGCTTGTCAGGTGAACATTCAAACCAAAAGACATTTCGGTGACAGGCTTCACAGAAGAAAATGCTTTAAAAAGAAGGAAAATAAGGAGATTTTTCACGAAAATAGGGGCAAAAATTCTTTCAAATAAAATGAATGTAGGTACTTTATTAAATTCAATATTTAACACTTTAAATTCCTTAAATTTTTAGTAAAAATATTGTAGTTTCAACAAAATAGATAAATTTTCTACCAAGAAGATTAATTTTCTACAAAAAGTCTAATTTTTAACAAAAATACATGAATTTGTATCCAAATAGTTGAATTTTCAATTGAAAAAGATTATTTTACTACCAAAGATCAAATAGTTCAATTTTCATTACAAAAAATTAATTTTGCAACGAAAAAAGCACAAATTTTCAACAAAATAGTAAAATTGTGAACCAAAATCGATCGATGTTAATAAAATGACCAGAACTATGTTCAACGATTTTTAACTAAAAATATAAATTTTCTACAATTAAAATAATTTTCTACCAAAAAGACGAACTTCCAACAAAATAAATGAATTTTCAACGCAAGAGTTGAATTTTCAACCAAGAAAGTTTTTCAGTCACATGACAAAAAAATGTTGACCTAATTGTTGAATTTTCAACCCAAAAGACGAATTTTTAACTAAACAGGAGCCCAGAAATATGAATTCTTAACAAAAAAGGTAATTTTAAATCAAATAATTGATTTTTTCACAAAATAGTTCAATTTTCAACACGAGAGGTAAATTTTCAACCAAGAAAGATTTTTCTGTCAAGAGATAACAAAAATGTCCACCAAATTTTTAAATTGTTAACCCAGAAAAACGATATTGTGAAACAATTAGTAGAATTCTCAACCGGTAAATATGATTTGTCCACAAAAAAGTTAATTTTCAACCAAACAGTTGAACTTTCTGCAAAAATCGTTAAATTTTCAACCCAATAAGACGAATTTTCAACAAAACAGTTGAATTTCAAACAAAAAAGAATTATTTTCCAACAAAATTTTTGAATTTTGAACAAAAAATAAAATGTTGAATAAAATAATTCAATTATTGACCAAAAAAGATTAATTATCAATCATGAATATAATATTAGACATTTCAACCAAAAGCAGTTGGATTTTCAACTTAAAAGATGTATATTAAACTAGAATGATGAATCGTCAACTGAAATATTTAAATTTTGAGTTGAAAAAATTAATTTTCAACCCAAAAAATAACGAAAAATGTGAAGCTACCATCTTGCAAACGAATAATAAATATCCGTTTATCACATAATCAGAGAATTTTCCTATATCGGTTTGTTACACACATTTCAACTTCTTAGGTCTCCTAAATGAGGGTTCTGAAATCGGAAAAGTAGGTGAAAATCCTGCTCGATGAACCACTTACGAATCAAATCACTTTGGATTTCTGAGCCTTCTATCGAGGGTGGAAAAGTCTAATGCATTTCCCTCGCACCTACTGAACAAATATTTTGATATCCATGATGAGAATACTGACACTTCTCTAATTCGAAATTTACAAAAATTCATGAAATTTGCTTGTATTTAAACAAAGTTTTTTAATTAGTAAATTATTTCAGTAATTCTTCAACATAACTTTCTACAAGATGTATTGAAATATAGGCTTATACCAACATTACTTGAATTTAACTATTTACCTCTCTAAACTCAAAATAAATATCAAGTACGAAGCAAAGTATTGCCGATAAGAGGAATTTCCGCTGCATAATTGATAGGTCTCCCTTTTCGAAGTTTGCGTAAATAAGTAATGTAGGTCGGAGACGACTTTAAACTCTCTTGGTTATATTTTTCATTTTATTTCTCTTGAATTCAAGCAAAATACGCCCTTTTCAAAGTAAACGATATTACCATACTTCGCACTCTTTCCCCTATTCCAATCTTTTCCCCTTTCCTAAAGATTTCCTATTTTTCCTCTTTTTCGTATAACTTTTCCTTTTTCTTGTTTTTTTTTTTTTGTAAATGGAAACTGAATTAATAAAACCCAAGAAGAAAATCGAGCTATTTTTTATCAGAGTTCATTACTTTTGTTTGAAAAGTGTATTATTATATTTTTGGTTTAGAATTCCTTTCTTTTGGTTAGGAATTCTACAATCAGCTGGAAAATTTAACTATTTTGTTGTATGTTCAACTATTTCGTTAAAAACTTATCTTTTTTGATCGAAAATTCTACTGTTTTGGATAGATAACTCGTCCCTATGGATTGTATTTTCATCCGTTTTGGTAGAAAAGTCATCTTCCTTGTTTGAAAAGGAACATTTTTTGTGGAAAATTAAACTTTTCTGGTTGAAAATACAACTATTTCTAATAAAACTATAATCTTTTGTGCTTGAAAATTCGATAATTTGGCTGAAAATTCATCTTTGTAGGTTGAAAATTCAACTAATTGATTAAAAATTGAACTATTTTATTAAAAATTGGATTTTGTTAAAAATTCATTTATTTGGTTACAAATGCATCTTTTTTTGTCTGAAAACTCAACGGTTTTCTTGAAAATTCATTCATTTTTGATAGAAAATTCGTCCTTTTGTATTAAAAATAAATCTTCTTTGGTAGAAAAATAATCTTTATTGATTCAAAATTCATCTTTATAGGTTGAAAAGGAATTTTTTTCTTGTTGAAAATTCAACCCTTTGATTGAAAATTGATCCTTTCAGTTGAATTGTCTACTAATCTGTTAAAAATTCAATTATCTGATCAAAAATTCATCTGTTTTGTTAAAAAAATTACCTGCTTGGTTTAAAAGTTAAACTATTTGTTTGAAAATTCTTTTTAGTTGAAAATTAACCATTTTTGAAACTTAACTGTTTTGAATTTAAAATAAAAATATTTTTCTCTTAAAAATTCAACTATTCGGTTAAAAAAAAAACTTCTTCGTTCAAAATTAAAATTTTTGGTTGAAGATTCATCCTTTTTGTTGAAAATTTAATTACTCTCCTATAAATATTGTTTTTTTTTTTATTCAAAATTAATTTTTTTAACTTCAAATTTAAATATTTGTTTGAAAATTCATGTCTTTTGCTGAAAATTGTTTTTTTGTGTGGTTAAATTTACCAACTTTCCATTTAAAATTAAAATCGTTTTTGATTGAAACTTCAACTTTGCAGTTGATCAGATACACTAACCTGAAATTTTGGATATTTTATTTTATTTTGCGACACTGAAAGGTCGTCAATCGACAAAAGAATGGAGCATGACTGAGAAAATATATTCTACACTTGGAAAATATTACTATTCGTGTATTTATATCTTGCTTTCACATTTAGGCTATTTTCTCCAAAAAAGTTGTCTACATTTCCATGACGTCATGCTAAAATTAATTTCCCTATTATTCTTCTAATTTCGTAAAAAAAACCCACCCTATTTCTCCGTATCTGAGATCATTTTGGGCTGTCATGTCCATATTACTTGGAATTGCACGTAAATTCTAGTTCTAAAAAAACCAATAATTAGATGTTTTCAATATAACAATCAACTTAACGAATTAGGAATAGAAAGTCGTTAACATTGATCGACATAATCGTCGATAGAATGTCAAATTTCGACCAATTTGAAGATATCTCCACGGATTCGAAACAACGCGACGGTCAGATCGTGTGAGACGCTCCATTGTTCCCTTTTAATCGGAATATTCAACGCGCTTAATTCCGACATGCTTCCACCTTCCAGTTGTCCCAACCTCCTCGTAAATTTACCTTCTAACACAGGTACGTTTCCTCGTCGTTCACATGAATGTCCACACAGCTTTGAGTATATCCATATATATGTATACATTTCTATGTGTAAACTTACACAAACTCATTCTCTCACTATTACACAACCTTAGTATGAATCTCACACACATAGACACAATGCATGCTCGCACGTCCTCACACATCGCCCAGTATTTCTCTCTTCAGTTTCGCAACGCTCAAGACCGCTAATTGCATCGTTTTGTTTACCAAATTGCATTATTGCGAAAGCTGTCAAAAACAGTGGAGGTCTCCTGTCTTTCTTGTAAGCAATCCAAACATCCTAAATTGACGTTTAATACGAATATCCTTTGATTTGCATAACATGGATGAACAACGATACAATAATTTCAAAATAAAAATCGTAAGGAATTTACTCTGTTAATTTTAGGAGATGGTGGGTCGATTGAAGTCTGATTCTCTGATAAATCAGTGAAAACTATTTCTCATTTTATACAGTGTCTAATATTATATAATAAACTTTTCTAGAATTTGTATTCAAATCTAATAATAAGTTGTGCCGTCTTAAACAGAACTTTGCTGGATCAAATCTTGAAGGAGGTTGTGTAGCATTTTGGAAGAAGCGGACTTCGAACTTCAGCTATTTTTTCTCTCATGATCAATATCATAAGGTTTTCGTTAATTTTTCAACCTTTGTTCATACGCCTGACTATCTTGCTATCCAGCTTTACGTCAGTAATAAATAAGTTTTTAAGATACAAGTAATTATCAACTTGTTTTATCCTCTCTTCGTCTAAGGCAATATTCCATCCTGTTTCCTCAACCCTTCCTTCAAACACAATAATCTTTGTTTTATTAGGTTAATTTTAGGACCCATGTTCCTCAAGCTAATATTCATCCTGCTCAACATTCTCTGCAAACCCTCGATTCACTCTGCCATAACAATCTTATCATCTGCAAACGCTAACCCACGCACCTTCATCATCCCGAGATCCACACCTTTTTCATTCAAGAGGGTTATTCTTAGATATTTATCCACGAATATAATTTTAGCTCTCATACTTTTTTCTGTGATTTGTCTTATGTTAAATATCTCGTTAGCACATGATCTTCCTGGCATAACACCACATTGGACTTTCCAGATCTTTTTTTCTGTTATGTCCATAACCTTACAGGTAAGTATTTTCGAAAATATTTTGCTCACGGTGCTTAGTAAGCTGATAGCTCTAGGATTATTTCAGTCACCTTTATCGCACTTTCCCTTGTAAATTAGAACGATAATCACCTTTCTCCAATCATTTGGATCTTCACTATTCTCAGCACATATATTCATCAACTCGTTCAGCCTTACAGACAAATACTTGTCATGGCTCTTCAGCATTTCAGCGGTGATACCATCCACACCAGCAGCCTTACCATTCTTCAAGTTCTCAATTATAGCTCTAATCTTAGAGACGCAAATTACTATTTCTCCACTTTCAAAGAGATTTTATAACGTATCATCTTCTATGTCGCAGTTGTTATGCTTCATAGCTTCACCTCCATCAAATTTCTCGAAAAAGTCACTCATACATTCTTTTGCTTTGTCCGTATCCCATACCATTTCACCCTCGATATTCTTAATTCCGACTTACTCTGTACAAGTACTTCTTTTCTTAGTGCTCTCGACTCATTTCCAATATGATTTATTATTTCCTTCAAAATCGTTTTGCATTTTATTATCTTCTTCCACTTTTATTTTGCCCTTGCTTTCTTTAACTTGTATTTTTACTTTTCTGTTCTAATCCCTATACTCATTTTATAGTCGAATTACCTCATCATTGCTAAGACTGGTAATATCTATCTTTATTCGATACAATTGCTTCTTTCCGTTAACAGCTACGTGGGTTTCACCATTCCACCAAGCATCACCAGTCATTTTTCCAACAACCGCAGTACCACACACATCAGATACACTCCTGACGATGCTGTCCAGAAACATTGTCCATGCGTCATCTACATTTTTATTGCATATTTGCGTCTCCCAGCTTATCCTATTAAAGACCTCGTTCACCTTATTACGAAATTCTTTTTATACTTCTGCTTTCTGCAAATACTCTTTTTGATTCGCGGATCCATCATCTTTTTAATTCTCTTTCTCCTCCATCTTTGGCCTATGTTGAATCTTGAAACTTAGAGGTAATGGTCCGTTCCACATTTATAAACTGTCATAACCCTTGTATCTCTTACTAGCTCTCAGTCTCTTATCCACTTCAACAAAGTCAATCATACTGTGGCTTTCACCTCTGCTCCAAGTATACTTGTGGATCACTTTATGTCTGAAACAAATGTATTTGTAATAAACAAGCCCTTTTCTAAGTAGAAGCTAACCTTCTTGTCTCCATTAACTTTCGTTTTTGGATCCCCGCAATGACCTAGTACCCTGTGGGTTGTATATCAACCCAGCTATTTATATGTCCGAGTAAATTGATTATTTCTCCAGTATTGTAAGTGCCTATAATATCATTACAGGAGCTGCAGATGATATGTTTTATTTAGATACTTTCACCATCAACTGGAGCGTAGAATGCCTTAATAAATAGTCTTATGATTCCTACTTTCATGCTAACCCACGACAATCTGTAAGATATACATTTATAATCTTTGACATGCTGTTCTGTTCTTTTATTCATAATCAGAGCGACTCCTTGACTACCATGTGCTTCATTATCTACAACTGGGCATAGTTCTAGTCCCTTTTCTATGTTTCTCATGTCAAGTCCCTTCTTCTTTGTTTCAGTTTCACACAAAATATCTAGTTTCCTTACTGACATTGTATCCTGCAATTCTCTTTCCTTAAGATCATTTACACCTCTAGCATTCCAAACACCCATTCTTCATTCATCGCCTGAAACTTTTCCGAGGGCATGCCTTTCGTCAGCCAAAGTGGCAATCCAATCCGCGGCTAAGTTATTGTTTGTATTATTCATTATTTAAAGTTTATATAAAAATTATAAAAACATTTTATATTAAATGTATATTATATTATTATATTTATATTAACTTATAGTTAGTTATAATAAAATTAAGTTTAAATTCAACTACTCAGTTGAAAATAGAACTACTTTGGTAACAATTAATTTTTTTTGGTAATGATTAATAACATCAGTTGAAAAACTGTTTTTTTTTCAAAATTGAACTATTTTTTTTTAATTGCTGGCCCACGCAGTTTCTCAGGGTTCAGGGCGAGAGGCGGTTACGACTCTCGCCTCGGAAGGGCCGCGGTGCTCGAGTACTCAGTCGAGCATATTGCGCAATATTATGCACTCCAATTGGAAACGGTTCAGGGGGCCCTGACTGTTAATGTTTCGATTTCCCCGATTTAGTAACAAGGATATTTGCAGGCAACTCCGGACATTGTTACTAAATCGTGGTCCGAGTGTATTCTATGTTTGGTTAAAAATTTATCTTCTTCAGTTGAAAATTCAATATTTGGTTGAAAACTCCTGTATTCTGTTTAAAATTAATCTTTTATGGTAGAATATTAATCTTGTTCGTGACTAATTCATCTTTTTAATTGGAAATTCATTTCCTTGGTTGAAAATTTAGTTATTAGTTTGAAAATTCCTTAAATTCGTATATTCGATTGAAAACTCGTGTATTCTGTTAGATATTAATCTTTTTTGATAAAAAAATGTAGTCCTCTTGGTTGAAAATTTATTTTTTTGATTGAAAATTCATTTCTTTGTTGAAAAACTGTGTTTCTTTTATTAAAAATTAATTTTTTTGACTGCAAATTCATTATGCAATTTTTGTCGCAAATGTTTCTTCTTTAAGATAAATTTAATCTTCCTGGTTGAAAATTGATTTGCTTTCCACTATTTTATTAAAAATTTCTCTTCTTTTTGTGAAAAATTTATTTTTACAACTGAAAATTCAACTATTCTGATTTTTTTGAAAATTTATCTTTTTTAGTTGAAAATTGATTCATTTTGTTGAAAACTCGTCTCATTTGTGTTGAAAATTAAATAATTTTGGGTTAAAAATTCATATTTTCGGTTTGAAAATTCAACTTTTTTGCAGGAAATTCGTATTTTCCGCTTGAAAATTCAATATTTTAGATAAGATTTTTTTATTTATTGACTGAAAAATCTTTTTTGATTGAAAATTCAACTGTTTTCTTCAAAATTCCTTTTTTAAATTTGAAAATCAGTTCGTTTTGATTTAGAATTTAACTATTCTTGATTGAAAATTAGAATATTTTTCTGTAGAAACATCAACTTTTACACTTTTTGTTCAGATGTCATTTGTTTTTATCGAAGATTCATCAGTTTGGTTGAAAATTCAACTGTTTTGTTGAGAATTTCTGTTTTCTTGGTGTAAGTTTGTTCTTATACCTGAAAGAAAAATGTGTAATAGTTAGGAAAAACGAAAGATTAGTCAGGGAATCGTCAGGAAAATTGAGGGAGTTTCGAAATTGGGATTTTGTAGCAACCCAGTTCAAATAAATTTAATAGTCAATTGTAATAAAAAAATGTGCATGAAAGAAAAAAATTGGCAAAAAATGCAGTCAGCAAGAATCGAGCTCATACTTTCCACTTACAAATCCCGAGAGCTACCGCCTGATATAATCGGCGGTGGAAACACGTTCGCATCGCGGTTCATGTAACGTGCATTGTTGAAAAGCGCCTCTTATGTATTCAAAGAAAATTTCACTTGATTTAAAAAATAAACTTTTTTTCTGTGATACCACTTTATTTTAAATTCCGCGATGAACGTACAAATTTCAAATACATTCGCGTCAATAAATTGATCCAAAAAAGTTTCCGCATCGCTTAATTGCAGAAACCGAAAAATCTTTCGACTTCCACTTTAGAAAAATCGCAACTGCTCTCAGGCTTTCGGCGTGAAATGTAGGTTAATTCGCCAGGCGAGGATTTTGAACAGTCCTAGAGAGAGTGCATAAAAGACCGTTGCATCGTGATGCACACGCGCATTTTCCGCTTTTAAAGCCGTTCAAGTGGCGAGATTGATCGATTCAAGCGATATTTCACTCTTGAAAAAACCAGTTGAATGAATCAAGCCACGGATCGCGGATTTCTGAGTGACTCCAAGAGTGCTGGGAAATATGGAGGGAGTAAGAAAGCAAAGAAGTTAAAAAGGGGTGTGAGAAGGGAGGTAAAAAAGGGGGTGGATTATAGAGTACGGTGCATAATGTCGGTTCAGATCGTGAGACCCTTAGCTGTGAATAAAAGAAAAAATTGTAAAGCAAATCTCCATTTTTTTTTTTTTTTTTTTTCAATTTTTTCAAGAGTGCCGTATAAGTGTCTATTTGACTGATACAGTATCAGACTCTGTACTATCTGTTGTATACGAGAGACAAAGGTTAGAGCCCGCACGATTCAACTGTTATTTTGTTTGCCCTCATCCGGTGTTTTAATTCAACGCTGGCCTTTTAAAACTCGCAAACCACGGATATTGCTCGCACCACACTGTGAAATCTCGTTCTACTTTTTATTTTCCGGCCGATTCTATCTCGTCGACGAAAAACAAGGGAGGGATCGACTTTTATATAAAAAGCCTCTTTTCTAATTAGGGTTTAATGGAACTATGTCGCTTCGGAAATGTTCGAAAAGATAATTTGAAGAATATGTGAAATAAAATTATTAATTGTATGCTTACATTTTTTTACAAACTGACTTCACAGATATTTATCGCTTTTTTAATTTCGTGAGTTATAAAGAATCCTATCATGAACCTTATCAAATCATGACACGCCTAAA
This sequence comes from Andricus curvator, assembly GCA_932195095.1. Lineage (NCBI taxonomy): Eukaryota > Metazoa > Arthropoda > Insecta > Hymenoptera > Cynipidae > Andricus > Andricus curvator. The sequence continues at coordinate 3,718 of CAKNYM010029833.1, read as the reverse complement.
AATGATTCAGCCACTCCGGAAATTAATTTAACTTTGAATTGAACCTTTTAGTATCGACGTGAATTAATTCTTGCACTAACATGGACCTGAGGTCTCACAGACCGCTGTATATGTTTATATCTAATTAAATAAATATAGACATTTTTGTTATCTGAACTATACATGTATATAAAGCGACATTGGAATAAGTAAGAAATTAATACATGTCATTAACTTTTATTATTTATAATATTTTTATACCAGTGGGGAGAGGGACCCACATATCAGAAGCATGGTGCAGTCTGGCAGACCGCACGTCATACTAATTTGTTACTTTTTGCTCAAATGAAGGACAATCAAGACGTAAAATTTTTCTAGGACGGCCGCGTTCCTTACTCTGGGCTACCCTCATAAAGCTGAGGTTTGTTTGTGTGTGGCATCTTGCATTTGAAATACCTTGAAACGAATTGAAACAGAAATATCAAATTGTGATGCAAACGTGGACGTGCGGTCTCACGGACCGCCCATGAGCTTTCAATTGATATTACTCACCAATTTCATGCAGGAACATACGTTGTCTACCTACCTCGGCGAAAACACAATTAAAACTAAAGCTACTAATAACGAAAGCCTTGAGGAAGGCCAGGAGGGAGTGACCCACATATCAGAACCATGCTGCGGTCTGTGAGACCGCACGTCGATACTTAAAAGTTAAAAAAATTGCAAGATCATAAATACATTTTAAAATAATAAATCCATCCTTGTCGTAAGATTAAAACAACAATTATTGTAAAAAAGCATTTAAAAATTGTCTCAGAGCTTGAACAAGAATTGTGCCGGAAAAAATATGAATAAAAAAAATTTCATAACAAGTTTATACAAATTACAATTTATGATCCTATATATTGATTTTCAAATTGTAAGAATTAAAACTACAAAAATGTCTTTTGAAAAGAAAAGTCATGGAAGACATTATGCGAACTGGAAAAAAAACATTTTGTGCTTTAAAATAATATTCGCATTTGAATTAAAACTTTCAAATTATCTGATGAATTATTTTAAACATTGTTTATAAATATATTTAAAACAATTTTAATATGAAATCATAAAGCTTTGAAGATGACTTAACATTTCTGAAAGTGTGAGGTTGAGGCAGTTTCATTCTCTGCAAAAGAGGAAATAAAAAATTCTTAGATTTAAAAAATTAATAATTTTCCATTGGTTTGCGTATTTTCATTTTGTTAGCGTTTTTTACTAGAAATTGATATTTTTAAACAACAATCATCAGATTTATTATCAGGGTTGATAATTTTTGAAAATTTTCAGTTTATGTAAGCGTTACACTAAAAATTTGTATTTTAAAACAAAAATCATTATAGTTTGAACAAGATTTGCAATTTTTGAACAGTTCCTTGTTACATTAAAATTTATCACAGGAAATCGGTCATTTCAAACCAAAAATCGGTAAATATAGAACAAGATTTGCAATTCCACATAATTTTCTGTTATATGTTATTTTTGTTTTTTTCGTCGGAAGTGATTGATATTCCAAAAAAAGTATTAGATTTCAAAAAATCATAAGATTTGAATCCAATGATTTTTGTTGAACATAATAAAATTTACAAGCTGAAAGAATTTCGGATTGTGTTAGTCGTTTTCCTCAAAAATTAAAATTAAAAAAAAACTCAGTAGATTTCAAAGAAGATTTGTAAGTTTTCAATAATTTCAGGTTACATTGTTGTTTTATATTGAAGATTTGTATTTTAAAACAAAAATAATTATAGTTTAAACAATATTTGCAATTTTTGAACAGTTTTAAGTTATATTATCATTTTTTAGAAGACATGGGTTAAAAAAAAACTTCAAAAAAGATTTACTATTCTAAACAGTTTATTTTTATGCGTTATGTTAACGATTTTCATTGGAAATCGGTTATTTTAAACAAACATAATTAAATTTGAAAGAAAATGTACAACTTGGAACAATTTTTTTGTTATGTTGTGTTAGTGACTTTCTTCAAAAATTTGTACTCTTAATAAAAAAGGTCATATGCAAATTCTTTAATATTTTCTTGAATAAAAATTAAAATTAATATAATATATTTTATTATAATAATTTTCAGATTTTTTAGCCTAACATTATTCTACAGATTATCATTAAGACACATTTTTTAACAATTTTAGGTTATACTCGTGTTTTGAACCAGAAATCGGTATATATTTCAAATATTCATTTACCTATCATTTTCCTGAAAAAGATGTGAGCTAGTTAATTATGGTCGATTTTGACGCAATTCTGCGTTTTTATAAGTTTTGTTTATTGATTTCATTGAATTTTTAATTACCTAAAACAAGACTGAATATAAAATGATAGGTAAAAATACATTATAAAATATCCTTAAACTGTAAAAAATGTTTATTTTTGTGTATTTCGAATTTCAAGATTTTTCAGGTCACCGGGTATAAATATTTTTAATTTACTCCTTATATTCAAAGAAAAAAATGTTTCGGGGACATTTCAGATCATTAATTGTAATGAAAATAAAATTTTCGTATTCTAAGCCCACGATAATACTTTGAACATTTGTTTTTGTTTGATAAAATTAGCTTTAAATTTATATTCGACAAAAATTGAAAACTAGCAGCATTCATTTTTAGACTTAAGACGACCCACCGGAACCTCCTAACAATTTGAAAAAAATAAAAGACAATTGATGGCAGTATTTTTTCACCAAAAGGAAGAAACTTAGGGGGTAGTGTTTGCAAAATTCAAAATTACACATTTTTTGGGCACCCTACTAATTATCTATATTACTTTATTTATTTCGGTCTTTTCTTCGTCGATAAAAAAATTATGCTTTCAAATTTTGAACCGTTTGAAATGTTCAAAGCCCACAAATCGAAATTAAAAAATTAGTCAAAGTAGGCGGCTTACGCCTCTAAAAAAGGGTTTTTTAGCCTGTTTATACGCAAATAAGTCGTTCAAACCTACCCCTTCCAAACTTCCCCTTCCCTATTCCGCCTACATTCTCTCACTTCCCCTCTCATCTTCTCCCGTCCTTACTCTTCCTACGGTTCAACCTTCGCGTCCCCACCCTTCCCAACTCCTTCCTCATCTACTTCCCCCTCTCTTTACTTTTCACAATATTTCCCCTCACTTCCCCTACTTCCCTCTTTTTCCCGCACTTCATCCCCCCATTTCTCCTCATTTCCCCTAGTTCCGCTCCCCTCACTTCCCTGAGTTGCCTGTGTTGTGAGTTGTGAATTAAGAGTTAGAATTTTCATCATTTCCCCTTCTTGGAAAAAAATACGACGGACGGACACCCGACCGAAACATTAAGGGTTTCTTCCCGGGGCTACGAACCCCTAAAAATAAGGATTTTATGTATCTTTGAGAAATATTGTGATTAAATTTTTATTCAGAAAAAAAGATCCTCTCCTTTCACTCCGCTGGGATTCGAACACCAGATCAATTGATTTCCGGTCAGGTGCTCTAATCATTGAGCTACTAGAGAGATCGGAGGAAGAATCCTTCTTTCTGAAATACGCTTTATTATGCAAGATGTTATATACAAATCAATTTTTACTAGGAATCTGTATTATCATCTAATACAGAAAATATTTAACGTCCTCAGACTAGATGGAGATATAAATTAAACATTTTTGGAATTAAATTTTTATTCAGAAAAAAAGATCCTCTCCTTTCACTCCGCTGGGATTCGAACACCAGATCAACTGAT
>CAKNYM010029832.1:0-12643 GCA_932195095.1 Andricus curvator | reverse complement strand
TTAAATTGACCTCGAAACATGTTGGTCTCCCTTGTAGTATAAAAAGGACGGAGAAAGGAAAAAGTGAGAGGTTGGTTTTTGGTTGACTTTTTCCCTTTTTCTCCCTCTTTTTTCCATTAATTTTATTCTTGTCTCTAATGAGCCGAAAAGTGAGGTTGTTTTTGGAGTTTTATTTTCCAATTATGAATAATTCCTGCTTATTTTGCATAAATTATTCGTTTATAAAATGAAATTCTTTTCAATCTTTATTTAAAAATGAACTCTCATAGTTAACATGAAAGAGCGACGATTTTATCACACAAAACTTTACTCTCATTAAATATTTGATGAAACTAAAAATTGTATCTCAAACTTGATATATTTATTAATTCTAACTTCTTTTTTTGTGTAAAAGGGTGATTGCCAAAAAGATTATTATTTTATGCAATAACATTTTCGAGAACAACAAAGAAAAATTACAAACCTCCTAAAATATATTTTCTAATTAAGGGTTACTCAAGAGAGTATGAAAACATAAGACTAAGAGATCAAGAAATGTATTTGTAATGGATGTGCATTTTACACGTTGCTAAAGGTCGCGTGACAGGATATACGACAATGATAAAATAAATAAATTTAAAAAATCTTTTTGAAATGTGGAAAAAATTATTATTATGACGCTTTATTTGATTTTGACTTCAGTGTTTCAAAACATCCTCTCATTTTATAGTATGATAAATTAATATGGAGCATTACCGGGAATTTTATCAAAAATACTACGCAAAAACAGTGACCATTATTAACTGTTATTTGGAATCAATCGTGGATAAATCGATATTAGCTATATTCAAATCTCCGTGAGTATAAAATTAACAATTTCAGCCCGAATTATGAATAGTTTGAATAATTATTTTCTAGTTTTATCCTGAAATAGCTTTAAAAAAACTCTACTCAAATATTTAAAAAATGTTGTTAACGTTATTTAGCCATTTTGCTTCCTCATAGAGGAAGCTTTGTAATGGTAACATTTTCCAACACAAAAAATGTCTAATACAATGTTCTAAGCAATTGTCCGGATGTGTGTGTGTGTGTGGATGTGTGGATGTCACGCTTTTTTGTGAACACGATAACTTGAAAACGGTCGCAGATCAATTGATGAAATTTGGAGGGCTTATTTTCCCGAGTAATATCTTGAAACTGACTGAAGGATTTCTAAAAATATTTGTTGCATTTTTTCTGAGCACTTAACAATATTTGAAAAATCGGTTTTTTATAGTAAAACTTTTTTCAGTGACATAATTCAAAGTTGATGCAAGGATATAAAAGATTCCTTAGATCGAGACGAATCGATTGACCTATAATATTAATACATTTTATTGAAGATTAAGGAAGTTATGCTCTTTTATAATATATGAATCATCTGTTTCTAACAGAAAAACTTTTTTCATCGACATAATTCAAACTTGACGACGCATGAATAGAAAAGATTTTTTGATCATAAATTTTCAAATAGAATAATTCTGACAATTTAAACAAAAATCATAAAGCTGGCAAAGGGACAGGGTGCGACAGAACTTTTCCCTTCCCTTTTCCAGCTCGAAAAATTATCATTCCGAATTCAAAATTTGATTTGTCTTTGTATTTCAATAATTGTTTGTATTATTTTTTAATTTTGTATTTTTTGTACACTTCTATTTTCAAATTCATCAAAATGAAGACTTTAGTTTGTCTATTATTGAAAAAAATAACTAATGCTTCCTCTATGAGGAAGCAAATACATTTGCTAAGGGGAAGCAAAGTTCGTTTTGAATTTGTAGATGAGAAAAGGTACGTGGCAAGACATTTTGCGCAGTTTTTTATTTATAATTTCTAAACAAAATCGTTTAAAATGTTGAAACTTTGCTAAATTGTGCTTTGATATAAATGATTTACTGAGATGATTTCAGAAAAAATTTATTACTCAAACGAAAAGAGGAAAATGACTGGGACTTGAAGTGGTCCACTTTTTGGCAATCGCCCATTAAATCGTGCAAATGGGTCGAACGGCCGGGACTTAAATTTCCCAACTCTTTAGCAACGACTAATAAGCAGTAAAAAGGAATACTTGGTTGGCATTAAATTCCCCGAGTCGAAATTTACACCCTACTTTGAACTGTTGAGGTCTTAACTTTAGACAAATTTGCTGAAACCCAAACAAATTTTCCTGTATTTAATGGCAATCATTTTGAGGTGTAACAAGCTCAAATATTCTTGGATTACATTCAGCACAATTTGTCTGGAAATAGAAATCATATTGGTCTTAGTTTCGGACCTCAATATCTGAATTCCATAATTGAGACTTAAATTCAGAAAAATTTTACTGAATTGAATGCCAAACATTTGAAGGTGTAAAAATGTAAGTATTCTGTTTTACAATGAACATGACGTATGTACAGATTTGTCTAACTGTACATCCCGAGTAAAAATGCTTCGACTTGAGTTCGACTTGGCGATGTCTTGAGTTCGTCTCCAAGACATCGATGTCTGGCTGCGACTCAAAACGGAGACGAGCCATAAGACAATGTCTGACTTTTATGGTTTCAGCATGGTGATTTCAAGTCGGCGTAACTTCTCTCAACACGAACATTTTCGACTTGGAAATGAGACCTCGAATGAGACTGTTAACAGATGCGAAAGATTAAAATTAATGAATGAAAAATTTGTAAATATTAAATTAGTTATTTTTAATTTAAAAATTCAGAATCTGTGGGTCTGAACGAGTATAACTCTGAAAAATTTTCCTCACAAAAATTAAAATTGAAATTTGCTATAAGGATCTCCTAAGCCGTTAGAAATACGTAAAAACAAAAAACATTTTCGGTATCGTCGTCAAACAAGTATAATACAAATAAAAATCTATAAATTAATTTATTCAATATATATATATATATATATTGTGTAAAAATATACAAAATTGTTTAATTATTAACAAAGATTAGCTTTTATGACAGTCAGAATTACCCTTTTTCAGGGCAGGTATATACTCGAAGTTATAAACCGCTCGACTTGAAGTCATAAAAATTCGACTCAAGATATAAATATATGTCTTCAAGACATAGAAAATTGTCTCCAAGACATAAATTGAAGTCTGGCTCCGTCTCAATAAGGAGACATGCTGTAGTCGAACTTTTCGACTTCAGCATGTCTTGATTGGGGGCAATTCAAGTCGAAACCAAGTCGAGGCATTTTTACTCGGGATATAACATTGAGATTCCCTCAATAAAGAAACGTGAAGGTTGGGCCGATGCCTCGTGTCGATAAAATCTGTGACTGATCCTAATTAAGGTGCTAATTGGAGCATCGTTAAATAGAGTTAATCATAGATTGCGAATCGATGAAACTCGAGCCACTGTGCGGAAGCACAGATGGTTGCTCGTGCTCCCAAGAGGGAACAATTTTCCAACTCTGAGCTATTTCGTTACTCCCCTTATCCCAAATATACACGAATCGATTGGGGAGGAAACACAACTTTCACATTTGCACTCACGCTCCCTGTCAACCATTCCATTTTCTCGCAATAATGTTTCGTTCGCCTTATTTGAATATTTGTGTGCGTAAAAAATTATTGTTCAGTTAAGATTTAATTACATTAGGGCCATGTGATTCTTCATTAGGTCATACAATTCCTATCATGCGGACAATTTTTTTTCGTAAGAACGGTCGCTTACACGAATTGAGATATCGAGTTTCTCATTTGGGAAATTGAATAAAAGGTACATACTAAGGAACGTTTGTACACTGATAAATTTTTATAATTACAAAAAAAATTGTTCGAAAATATGTTGGAAATTTTTTTTTTTTATAACATAAAATTAAGGAGTATACGAACGCTCATTAGTGCCTTTTATTTAATTTCTCACAACGTCAACTCGATATCTCAATTCGCATGGAGGTATGTTGTTGCAAAAAATATGTGATAAAATTATTTTGAGATTAGTGTGACATGGCTTTAAATTACACCATTGATGTCCATACCCTGGGAATGAAAATACTTCCTTTTTTATTAAGGCGCATACATAAAAATGTCTTGGTTAATATTGAAAGCACAATATGAGACCAATAAGGAGGCACATGTATGTGTGCAATGTGCATTCATGATGCACTCGAGGAAAAAATAACGCTCGAATCATATTTTTTGACTATGAATAGCAGCATCAAAGAGATTCTACGCCTTTTTAGATAAAATAAAGAATATTGGAAAATACGTATAAAGAATGTATTTTATATGAAAATCAGGCCACATTTGACTGTAAATTCAGTTCAATGTTGCATTTACGTATTTTTAAAGATTTCCTTCGCCATGACTTTGTAACAGGCTTTCAAGCTAAGCTAAACACTGTAAACAAACTCGGATCCACAAGAAAGTGATATTAACTTGGACAGTTCGGGTTTATCCAGGGAGAACGAATCTTGTGTTCGGAGCTTAAGTGATATTCGCTCGACAGAGGAGGGCGCCTTTAGTCTACTTTGAAGTAAGAAATTCTCGGTCGTTGTGCAAGTTATTGCTTTTCTGCAGACCTCGGCCCTTCCTGATTCCCTGGCTCAACGTTATTCCCATCCGACTATTTAATTCGTGGTTTCTAAACGCCCTCTCTTAATTTATTCGACGCCAAAATATTCTGTCTACTTAAAACCATTCTCGACATCCAAGGGCGGAATAATTTCAAACTACTTCTTGAATTCCTTCATCAATCCTGAAAAGATTGCCTTAAAAGAAACTTGCGGAACTTGGGATAAAATTAAATTTTTTATTAGAAAAATAGGATACACGGAAGTTAGATTGAAGATTTTTCTAGTAGTCTTATACGCAAGTTTGATTAAATCTACTCCCTCCGCAGCTGTCGATAAACAAAGGAGATTTAATCTCAGTAATGGATCATTTTTGTTTACTTATGAAAGTAAATTTACTTTTGATTATCAAATTATGATGGTATTAACTTAGCAGACTATGGAGCTTGAATTTATATGCCAAGATTCTCCATACACACTCTCTCGGTAGAAATATAATATAATTACAGTATTACAGTAATTGTAGAAGAATTTTGAATCCTTGAGAAAAGAAATGTGAATGCAGGTGGTTATTTGAAGGGTGTAAGCATAGCATTAGTGAGAAAGTGCTCGTTGAGATCCGCTACAAGAGGTAAGGAGCTTTGGAGCTTTTGCCTCATGGTGTATTATTCACGATTTGACTCTCTGGTGTATCCCACGTCCACCATTTCAACCCCCAGGGCCACCTGTCGGGCGACAAACACACACCTTTGGAATAGAAAAGCACTAGGCATCCATGAATAATCAATTTACAAGTAGTAAAGCTCCACCTCGAACGTACCTGAAGTTCTGAACGTTCAAATGAACGAAATGTTTTTCCCACTTATATTTTATTGATAAATATTGTTCCAACTGCAAATTAAAATACTGCATTATAAGTTTCTTTTGTAACCTCCCGTGCAGAAATTGCCCCGGTTGGCCCTACTACAACAAGTTTTCTGGTCGGACCCCGGCCGGGCTACACCTGGTTGGGTTTCATGGCCGGGAACCGGTCGGGAGCCGGCCGGGCTACATTTTTCTCGAATCACCTAGTCGGGAGCCGGCCGGTTACTGGCCGGGACAACCCTGGTTTAGATTTCATGGCCGGGAGCCGACCGGGCACTGGTCAGGATACTTTTTTTTGTAGAAATTACAAATTTTTTAAGAGCCGTGACATTATCAAAGACGTATTTACGGATACTAGATGAATTATTATCTGAAAAGTATAATTTAAAGATTTATCAGATCAGCAAAACAGAAACTAGCTTTTTGAATTCTTAAAAAAAAAAGATTTGATTTTTTTAAATGTTTCATCTTATTAAATAAAACTTTTATCGATTCTGCAATGTGCAACAGCAGATTTATTATAATTTTTATAATTTTCTCTATTTTCAGACAATTTTTAGTCTGTACACTTTAAAATTTACCGCGATGTCTGACGCTTTCTGCGCTGGCGTCGGCGTAGACACTTGTAAGTTTCAGTTTCGAACCTCGAACGAGAATGCACGTGTCGTCTCCTCGAAGTTCGCAAATAAAACTGCGATCCATAATTAAAATGAACCTTATTTCAGTAATCAGTTCGAAAACCCCACTTACTGCGTGGATAATTAGTATTTTTAATTAATTTATAGTGTTGTGTACTCATTTTTTTTCTTTCTTCCTTCCTAACCTCAAATCACCACGTGGTTTCCAAAATAAAACAATTGCTAGCAGATTCTAGCATCAATTATTGAAACTCTTCTTCAATTTCCTCACGAGAATTTATTAACTTGATTTGACATTTAAAGTTCACCGTATTCTTTACGATGAGCCTTAAAAGAAAAAACAAGTTACCAATTTCTCGCCAGAAGCAACATTTTTTAACCGCTCTGTGGCCGGATTCCCCGACCGGATCCCGGCCAGTATGAAAGCCGGAATCCGACCAGTTTACCGTGACGTTTTTAGCCGGATCCCGGCCAGAATCCCCGGCCAGCGCCCGGTTTAAACTGGGGCTATCCGGCCGGCTCCCGGTCGGATCCCTGTTACCATTCCTACACGGGCTATTATTATTTGCAATATAAATGAATGCATATTTTAGTACTGCTTCTAGTTTACAAAACATCAGTAAAAAATTTCGTTCTTTTGAACGTTAAGAACTTCAAGCACATGGACCTCCATATGCTAATCGAAATTAATAACCTTTTTTATTTAACAAAAAGAAATATTCACATATATTAATATTACAGGAATTCAATAATATAACGGCCGTTAAAGCACGATTGAGAATTTTAAAACATCACTACATCACACCTTTAGTTAAAAGAAGGTCACGGAAAAATTACGTTGACTGTCTTACAGATTTTTTTGTTTAAATTATAAGAACCGATTCCAATGTGGAGGCATAATGAAACCCACAGAATCTTCTTGACAACGAATGTGAAAAATTGACTTCCTGAAGATGTGTAAAATTGATGTTTTATAAAAACCGTTTCCACGCCTCCTCAGAATCAAGTATCACTTAAAAGATCAGACTAAATTTTGTACCCTAGAAATTGTGTGAAGAATTAAAATTGTGAATATGAAAAAAATCGTTAGGCCCCCTTTTAAAAGAACTCCATATTTGTTGTTTTTTGATCAACTTGTGTGATTTTCTTCGAAAGGAACAAGTAATAAGTAAAGTTTGCTCTCATAAAACCCTTTAATTTTGGGCACAAAAAAAGTTCCCACATTATTAATATTTTTTTGACTTTCCCCTCCCTTTTAGATTTCAAAGAATATATGAAAGACTTCAGTCTTTTTTTATATTCTATATTTTTGGTGCATTTTACGTAAAACATAAAAAAAAAAGTTCACAAATTTCCGAACAATTTAAAAAAATTAATGTTCTAATATTAATAGTACTGAAGTTATGGCGTCTTAAAGAGATTTTCAGCAAAAAAAGCGTTAATTATTTTTGTTTTCAAATAATATCTTGTACCCTATACATACGTCCTACATATAAATGTTGTATGTAAATACAGAACACCAGTTACAGTCTCTTATAGCAGGCTGCTTTCTGTCGAACTTTATTAAAGAGATTTTTCAGTAAAAAAAGTGTTAATTCTTTTTGTTTTCCAATAATATCTTGTTCCCTATACGTCCTCATTATAAATGTTGTATGTGAATACAGAACATCAGTTACAGTCTCTTATATCAGGCTGCTTTTTGTGGAACTTTATTATAGATCGATTTTTTTATTTGAAACTTTTTTTTTTATGTATTGCTTCAGTACTTTTCACTATTCACTTTAACGCCTGTGCTTGGAAAAGAAAATCGTCAGAAGTCAAGGTTTGAAATCGTCATTTGGAGGAAATGTATAAATCCTTTAATATTACTTTACATGTTTCTAACGTATTAATACAGTAAATGAGTTTTTGCATGACATTAGTGAATTTGAAATTTATTGGGTTGAGGCACTAAAACAAAATAATTACAATAATTCCATTATTCAATTTTTAAAAAAAATCCACAAAAACAGCCTGTTATAAGATACTATAACTGATGTTATGTAAGGGCTGGAATAATTTTTTTTAGTTTTAAAGATAAATTAATCTGCTTTAATTCACTATCATACAACTTTCATCCGCGGACTTTCGAGTAATATTTTAAATGTAAAATGCAGGTATATGTGCATATAAAAAAATGATATAGAATAATAGATTCTAAAATAGGGTAAACAGGGGTATTGCTGACACCCTCTTCGTGAACGATACCGATAATATAAAAATGAATTTATTAAAATTATGATAATTTATAATAGATACTTGTACGTGGATTATTATTCTGCTATCCATATAAGTTGCATTTGAGTCTTCGTCCGGCAGGAAATTAGTAAATTTATTTTCATAAATAATAGTTTTCGTTGCAACCTACAGAAGGACAAGTTGTGCCTGTATACATTAGTGATGGTCATTTGAAAGACCTATGAAAATTATAGAAGAAAAGGTATTTCTTATCTTGCAATGCTTTCAACACAGAAAAAAAGACTTGATTCAAGCCCACAAGTGGGCTTGTTCCACGGTGTAATATGAACTAGACTCAAGGAAGAAGGACGGCCTTATGCACTATATGATGAAGACAATAACGTTCATTATCAAGATCATTATCACACTTAATCTGAAGGTATCAGTTTGATATTCAACAGAATGATCCAGCAATGTAACAGTCGATTGTTTCTTTATATCAATAAAATTATATAATTAAATTGAAATATTATTCCAAGACTTACGTAGATATTAAATATTTGTAATTTTCTCATCATACACAGTAAAAACAAATACGTAGAGTTATATTCGACTTAATTTAAGATTTGACTTTAATTAAGAAAGTAACTAAATTTAAGTATTCAAACTGTCTTAAATAAACTTATCTTAATAAAACTTAATAAAACTTATCTTTAATAAGAAAGAAGCATTTCTCGACTAAAAGAAAGTCAGCTATGCACCTAAGTTTCAACATACAGATCTAAAAGTAAGTTGAAGGAAATCTGAAATAACATGTAAGGCTTTTGTTACCTAAAATTAGGAAGTACTCCTTACTGAATTTCAGTTTTGGCTCTGCCTTCATCGAGCTGGGACATGCGCTTGACGCGGTCTTGATATCTGCTCCGTTTCTATACTTTATTCTAGCGTTTCCCAAACTACTACCGCGGGTAGATACCCTACCGCCCGGTAGGGGGATTCTAGGTCTATTCCGCGTGTCAAGTGACTCTTTGTTGTAAATGTCCAAAACACTCGAATACTCACGGAGTATTATGTGTATCTTAAATTGTATTTAGTTGAAGTAATCACTCGTGAACCATCTATTTACTGTTTTTCGACGTCACAGTTGCATTTTCTGCTCATACGTTTAGTGTAAAGTTAGATTTTCAAAGAACGCTCATTGTCCTTTGTCAAGATTGTCGTGGAGAAGCATAATTGCATACAATCAATATATATAGTGGTGTTCACACAAATGAAGCAGTGAGTATTAAAAGTTGTTGGTACAGACAAAGTGTTGTACTTGCCTATTTATAGAAAATCCAAAACGATTTTACAAGGATTATCATTACAATTCATATAACTTCAGGTTAGGAATCACGGGCCGTGGGGAGGGAGTGAGGGAATCCATACTTTCAGTATAAATATGCGTCTTACTTTCAGCTATAAGAGTTCTTAATTTAAGGTTATCTCAACTTTACACTAACTTTTTATTCTAAATATCGTCTTAATTTCAGATCTGTACCTGAAATTCAGTCTTTTTATTTGCTTACTTTAATCATTAAAACACATTCTTAATTTAAGATTTCATATGCTTCTTTTTGCTACATTTTAAAATAGGTCCAATTTTCCACTTAAATTAAGTATTTGTTTTGTTGTATACCTTTAAAACCAGTTAGCCATGTAGCCAGTAACACTTTTGTATGCACTAATAGTGCCCCTCAATAACTTTGGTTTAAAAAAACGTAAAAAAAGTATCAAGGGTACTTTTTCGAAATCTGGTTGATGTCTGCATCTTTTTTATACAACAAACCGTTCTCAAGTTAGAGCAATATAAACAATTGGATTTGCACTAAAACTGACATATTTGCGACACCTATTGGACGGACAAATTTGGAGAAAAATGTCAATCTTTTGTCAGGGCTCTTGCTCCACGAAGAAAAAATAATTTTTCTGGCGGATCTAAATCTTTTGTTAATATGTTCAGCTTGGTACTTTTTTAACAAATTTGTGTGCATTTTTTTGTACTTCTTAATAAAAGACTTTATTTACGAGGTCAATGATATAAATTTTTCAAAAAATCTTTTCAAAATCACGCTGATTTATGAACCTCGATTTATGCAACTCAACTGATGCAACTCATGCGCTGAGAGTGCGGCCCTCATGCTGTTTGTCACGCTTGACTGAGCACCGCCTCTCTTTCGGTCCTGCGGTTAACCTCATCATGAAACTGTGGAGGATGTCAGTTCTAGCAACGCAAAAAAAAAAAACAATTTACTTAAAACGAGGTTCCAGTGTAATTTCAAATTAATCTTTGGTCTGTGCCAGCTGCAATTTTACAGTTCAGATTTTCAATCTTTTTAGCTATTTATCTGGTAGCTTCCTACTAATTTTTCTCTCCATTACCACTCTGAAAGAATCGTTCTTTTGTAATAACAATATTGTTATCAACAAAAATATAGGTTGCTCCTCGCATTATTTTTCCTCTCTTAAATTGGCTCCTAATTCAAATCATTTATTAATTACGTAAAAATTAATAAAATTTCAAGTAGCACAGACCAAAGCTTATTTATCAACTAATAGTTTATGAAGACGCAATTAACAAACGGTTTGAATTAAGAGCAAATTTAGGAGAGATAAAAGTTTTTCTTTGTGCCTGATTCAAGAAATGCGAATGAAAGGAGCAGGTTACTTAACCTTAAAAAAAGCGAAAATCTGAACTGTAAAGTTGCAGCCGACACAGACCAAAGATTAATTTGCAATGGATTGTTCATAAGGACATACTTAACAAATAGTTTCTATTAGAAGAACATTTATAGTATTGCCCTTGTAAATAAAATCGTTTACAGGGAAATACAACAAATTACACACGCGCACTGAGAAAAAAAAATCTTAAATTAAAGAAAATACTTGATACAAAGAAATGATCGAACTGAATACGTCTTATTAGACATTTCTTAATTACTCTCAACTCCCGACATAAGAAAGGTTTCGGGCATGGCTTGCAGTGGTATTGATCTTAAATCGGGGGAAACCAAACGTAAATAGTCAGGGTCGCATGATCTTTTTCTGCTTGAGTTTGGACGCATATACTGAAAAAAAAGTTTTCGAATCAAAAAAAATGTTCTTTGGTTTAAAGAAATGGTCGTACTGAATACGTCCAATCATGTATTTCTTCAATCCAAAGAAATCTTTTAATTCTATGAAAAATAAGAAATTATTGAAGCAAATAAATAATTACTTCAGCCTGTGAAATGTTATTTGAGCGAATGGACGATGTCTTCAACTGAATGAAATTAGAGATTTGGATTTAAAAATCAGTCAGGTGATATGATCGAATATAACTTCAATTCTAAGAAATATTTTCTTAATTGAAGGTAATGTCGATCGGATAAAGAAAAAAGGTTTTTTTAATTGAAAGATTTTATTTCTTGTTTCAAAAAAGCGTACTGTAAACTTTAATACATTTGCCCTGGCACCAATGAAATGACAGTTGACGAGAATAGAAATGGTTTTGGTTCGAATTAACGATCTACTATTTCAAAGAAATATTTAGCAGATTCTGTAAAACAGTATTCGAATGTAAGAACGGTATTATTGATTGAAAGGAATTGAAATTCCTGGGAAAGAAAAATGCAATTTATATAAAGAAATGTTGGATAAAATCAAAAAGATATTTCTTTGACACAAAGAAATATATAGTTGACCTCAATAGCAGTTTCGTAGTTCAAAAGATACAATTTATTGTTCGAAAATAACGCAGTTTGAATTTTCATGTATTTTTTTTTAAGGAAATAAATATTGCTTGATTTTGTATCAACTTTGTGTATCAGATGGAAGGACGTACGGAGGATACACGTTAGATACACGAGAGACACATTCTTAACTTATTGCACGCACACAAACATATTATTCTATAGCCTAACCTACATGCATATAATGCACGCAACGCCCTTCCCTAACGCAGAATATCGCACGCTGACGGTAGCGGTCGAAATGGTCCTAATATGCTAACCAAGAGAATTCTTACCGCTTGTGAGAAACGGCCAGTGCCGGGCCAAAAGTTTTTAGCGGACCGTGTTATATTTAATTTTCTTACTTAAACCTCGAATATTTTTTTGACATTTGTCACTGAAATGTTGTATAATAACTAGGGGAGAGAGTTTATTTCAACAATATGAAGATAATTATAGAGTAAAAAGTATACGATATGATTATTCTGGTTTAAGAGAAAATACCTTGAAATGAAAAATCTGATCTTAGAAGAAATAAGTTTCAAACATTCAAAAATTTCTTATACAACGATTCCACAATTTGAAATTATTACGACTTATATATATCCATGACAATCACTTCTATGTCACCAAAGCATTAAAAAAGGG
>CAKNYM010029830.1:4596-26868 GCA_932195095.1 Andricus curvator | reverse complement strand
TGAGAAGCAGTATCAATTTATTCATTGCGGCAAAAAAATTAGTCAAACGGTTCAATAACTGCGTGTCATATTACTTTCGGTCATTCAAGGTCATTTTTCGATGAATTAGTCATTCAAAATTTTTTCCTTTTTCATGGTATTTCTTGGGTTCTTTACAATTCAATGCTGCACTCGGATTTTTCTCAGATTTTCACAATGACATTCAAAGGTGTCTCAAGGTCATTTTCTCAATAAAATGTTGATTCAATGAAATTTCCTTTAGTTCTTTTTTGAGAGACAGTGTCGATTTCTTCATTGCGGCAAAAAAATTAGTCAAAAGGTTCAATACCTGCGTGTCATATTACTTTAAGGTCACTCAAGGTCATTTTAGGAGAAAAATGCCCATTCCTAATTAAATGTACGCTATTCATTGATTATTTATTTCTGGCGCGTATGAACTGTGTTCTTTACAAGTCAATTCTGCACTCAGATTTTTCTCAGATTTTTACAATAACCTTCCAAGGTCGCTCAAGGCCATTTTCGGGCAAAAATGATAATTCCCTATTGAATTGACGCTGTTCATCAACTATTCATTTCTGGCGCGTATGAATTGTGTTCTTTACAATTCAATATTTCACTCAGATTTTTTTAGATTTTTACAATGACATTGAACGGTCGCTCAGGGTCATTTTAGGGCAAGAATGCCCATTCATAATTAAATTGACGTTATTCATTGATTATTTATTTCTGGCGCGTATGAATTGTGTTCTTTAATATTTAATATTGTACTTAGATTATTCTCAGATTTTTACAATAACCTTCAAAGGTCGCTCAGGGTCATTTTAGGACAATAATGTCCATTCCTAATTAAATTGACGCTATTCATTGATTATTTATTTCTGACGCGTATGAATTTTGTTTTTTACAAGTCAATTCTGCACTCAGATTTTTCTCAGAATTTTAGAATAACCTTCCAAGGTCGTTCAAGGTCATTTTAGGGCAAAATGCCCATTCTTAATTAAATTAACGCTATTTATTGATTATTCATTCCTGACGCGTATGAATTTTGTTCATTATAAGTCAATTCTGCACTCAGATTTTTTTCAGACTTTTTAATGACATTCAAAAAGTGGCTCAAGGTCATTTTCTTAATAAAATTTCGATTCATTTAAATTTTCTCTAGTGCTTTTTTGAGAAACAGTGTCAATTTATTCATTACGGCAAAAGAATTAGTCAAAAGGTGTCATATTACTTTAAGGTCATTCAAGGTCATTTTGCGATAAATGATTCATTAAAAAAAATTCTTTTTCATGCTATTTATTTTTTTAAATTTTGCTTCAAATTGAAAATAGAAAACTTTAAAAACAGTAGGATATCTCAGCTTTATTAATATATGATCATGTTTCGTTGTCAAATTGTAATTACGAAGAATTAATTATCATAAGTGCAGAAGAAAGGAGAGTTTTTTCATTATCACAATTTACAGAAAGCTCACTTTTTGCAAAAAGACCTTGAATGTCCTTCAAATGATATGAAAAGCATTTATTAAACAACTTGACTAATTTTTTTGCCGAAATGAATAAATTGACACTGCTTCTCTATAAAAAAAGTATATTGATAAAAAAATTTTTTAGTTAATTTAACCAAAAAAAAAGTCAAAAAAATTTGAATTGAATTTTTGGGCAATGTCACGCCTTTTTATTTTTTATCAAAATCTGCAAAGGATTAAAGGTGCAGATTCTTCAATTTCCTGCTGTTGAAAATTCAATTTTTTATTTTCTTTCATTTTCTCAAGTCAACAACTAATTTTTTTGTTAAAAAATCTTTGTTGAAAATTCGTTTTGTTTTGAAAATGCATCTCGTTTGGTAGAAAATTCAACTGTTTGGATGAAAATTAACTTTCTTGTTAAAAATTCAACTGATTTTTAGAAAAATCGTCGTTTTGGCTTATAATCTCAAAAGCTTAATAGAAAATTCAACTATATTGTTGAAAATTAACTTTTTTTTGAAAATTCATATTTTCGGGTTGGAAATTTAATTTTTTTTCGTAGAAAATTTGTTTTTTGGCTTGAAGTTTCAACATTTTAAGAGAAAATTCAATTATTTGGTAAAAAATTTAACAATCTGGTGTAAAATTTAACTTTTTGGTTGAAAATTAACTTTTTCGTTGAAACTTTCGTTTTTTCTTGGCTTGAAATTTCAATATTTCAATAGAAAATTCAACAATTTGGTAAAAAATTCAACTTTTTTGTTAAAAATTCAACTATCTAGCTGAAAATTCAACTGTATGGTTGAAAATTAACTTCTCTGTTGAACATTTTTAAATTTTGTTGAATAGTCATCCTTTTTCGTTCAAATTTTAACTTTTTTGGTGAAAATTCGTCATTTAGGTTGAAAATTTAACAACTTGTTAGAAAATTCAACAATTTGGTTGAAAATGAAATTATTTGTTGAAATTTCATATTTTCAAGTAAAAAATTCAACTGTTTTATATAAAATTCATATTTTGGTCTCGAAAACTCAACAATTTGTTGCAAATTAACTTTTTTGTTGAAAATTCATTTGTTTTGCAGGAAAATAACCTTTTTGACTTGAAAATTTAACAATTTGGTAGAAAGTTCAACAATTTGGTTGAAAATTGACTCTATTGTTGAAAATTTTTTTGTTTCGTTTAAAATTTCAACATTTTAATAAAAAATTGAACTATACGATTAAAATTTAAAAGTTTGGCTAAAAATGAACTTTTCTCGTTAAAAATTCAAACGTTTTGTTGAAAACTCTAATTTTTTGTGAAAAAATTAATTTTTTTTTTTAAATGAGAATTTAACAATTTGATAGAAAATTCCACAATTAGGTTGAAAATTCCACTATTCAGATGAGAATGAACTTTTTTGTTAAAAATTTGTATATTCGGGTTAAAAATTCAACTGTCTTGTTGAAAATTTGTTTTTTTTTTTACTTGAAATTTCAAAATTTTAATAGAAAGTTCAAATATTTTATTCGAAATTCAACAGTTTGATTGGAAATGCACTTTTTTGTTAAAAATTCAATTGTTTTGCAGAAAATTAATCTTTTTGACTTGAAAATTTAACAATTTGTTAGAAAATTCAACAATTTGTTGCTAATTTATATATTCAGGTTGAAAATTAAACTTTTTTGGTAAATCCATATTTTCGGGTTGAAAATTCAACTTTTTGGTTAAAAATTCACTTTTTTTTTGAAAATTCACTTTTTGGCTTTGAATTTATGAAAACATGTAAAGAATTTCAATGAAGCTTGAAGGTATTGTAGACAAAATAATACGCTATAATATCAAAAGGCAATCAAAATTTTGTTTGTTAATTTTGACAAAAAAAAGTTAAAAAATTTTTGAATTAAAATTTTGGACAATATTACAACGTGTTAAATACGACAATATTTCATATTTCTATCATATTTTTATATTATTCCTATATTATTTACTGATCGAACTTATAAAGTTGTTTGTTCTGGGATATCTGATCAGGGCCAGTCCTGGGCCAGACCAGATCTACCAGACCGGACTTGAAACTTTTATTGCTCTTGGATATCTGAGCAGTACCTGTCCTGGGCCTAACTAGACCTTCCAGACTAGACAGTCTAGATAAAGTCAGACCTGGGCAAGACTAGCGCCAGACCGGGGCCAGATCAGATCTTCCATCCTAGACAGTCTAATTAAATCCAGACCAAAAAAATCTGCCAAAAAAGTCTAGACAATTTTTTTTTATTAATTTCAAAGAATTTCGTACTTAATTTGTTTGTAAGACGTTTTCTCGATTTTATAGGATCATTAGAAATTAAGTGGCTATGACCCGTGAAGGGTCATTGCACGTGCTGCAATCTTATCTCCATCTTCCAGTCATACTCCTCGTCCGTGAATTAGATACGAGCGTTTCGTAACTTTATGTCACTTGTTATTGTTAATTGTTATGCGTGGTAAAAAACAGACTTTTAATTTTTCGGAAAATTTCGCGATTTATTCAGACCGCTGCTTCCCCAAAAATCAGAAAATGTATTCAATTTCTTGCGCACTATGTATAACGGTTCTTAATCTTTAAGTATGGCCGTGCGGTCTTAAGACCGCACCAAACTTCTGAGATGTGGATCCCTCCACCATGGATAACTGTTCTTAATCTTTATGTGTGGTCGTGCGGTCTCGAGACCGCACCAAGCTTCTGAGATGTGGATCCCCCCCCCCCAACCCGGAGAACTGTTCTTAATCTTTAAGTACGGACGTGCGGTCCCAGGAGCGCACCAAGCTTCTGAGATGTGGATCCCTCCCCCATGGATAACTGTTCTTAATCTTTATGTGTGGTCGTGCGGTCTCAAGACCACACCAAGCTTCCGATATGTGGAATACCACACCTGGCCATCCTCGAGGCTGCCGTCATTAGTAGCTTTAGTTTTAGTTGCGGTAATATCAGTTGAAAGTTCATAGGCGGTCCGTGATACCGCACGTCCACGCGACTGCTACAGAAAAAATTTACGTTCCGATTATCCCTCATTGGAGCAAAAAGTGACAAATTATTATGGACGTATGGTCGTGCGGCCTCAAGACATCTTTCTAATATATAAAATACTACTTCATACTGATAATGAGATGTTTAAATAAATTTTTTAAACAATTTATTATTGTTTTCAGCAATTTTATCTTAGAATGGAGATAGAAAGTCGCGGTTTTAAAAAAAAATTTCCACTTTTTGTCCAATTTTCAATTAGAGAGTTGTTGTTCATTATTGTTAACAAACATATTTCTTTAAACAATTTGTTATTATTGTTAACAAACATATTTCTTTAAACAATTTGTTATTATTGTTAATAATATTCTCTTAGAATAATGCTAGAAAATTGCAGTTTTTCAAAAAATGTTTACTTTTTATCCGATTTTCGATAAGAGTGAAGTGAATAATTAATTAAAGTTTATAAAATTATTTTTTTTAAACAATTTATTATAATTATTGATAATATTCAATTTGAATAATGCTAGATAGTTGCGGTTTTTTTTTTGAAATTTGCAACTATTTGTCTACTTTTCACATAGGGTAAGCTGATAATTAATTAAATTTAGCGAAAATAATTATTTAAAGAAATTATTATTGTTTATAACTATCTTCTTCTTTAATAATGCTATACAGTTGCGGTTTCTTCTGAAATATTTAACTTTTTACCCACTTTTTACTTGGTAAAGTAATAATAGTTATTAACAATGATAATTTGTTTAAACAATTATTTTTGCTCAACTTAAATAATTATTAAGTTACTTCAAGTGAAAAAAAGACAAGTAGTTAATAATTTTAGAAAAAACCGCAATTTTCTACAATCAAGCAAAGAGAATATTATTGACAATAATAATAAATTGTTTAAACAATTATATTTGTTAACTTGAATTGATTATTATTTCACTCTAATTGAAAAATGGACAAAAGTTGAAAAATTGAGAAAAAACCGCAACTATCTAGTATTAATATAGAAGAAGATAGCTATAGACAATAACAATTTGTTTAAACAATTATTTTTGCTATATTTAATTAACTATTTACTCACTCCAAGTAAAAAGTCAACCAAAAGTTGAAAATTTCAGAAAAAACCGCAATTTCTAGCATTATTCAAAGACAATATTATTAACAATGATAATAAATTGTTTAAACAATTACGTTTGTATACATTAAAGAACAAAAAAAATAATAAAAAAATAATAATAACAATAATAAAAAAATTATTTATAAAAACAATAATAAATTGTTTAAACAATGTAAAGGAAAACGACAAACTAAAATTTGAAAATTTCAGAAAAAACCGCAATTTCTAGCATTATTCAAAGACAATATTATTAACAATGATAATAAATTGTTTAAACAAATACGTTTGTTTACATTAATGAACGAAAAAAATAAAATAATAACAATAATAAAAAAATTATTGCTAAAAACAATAATAAATTGTTTAAACAATGTAAAGTAAAAAGTCATCCAAAAGTTGAAAATTTCAGAAAAAACCGCAATTTCTAGCATTATTCAAAGACAATATTATTAACAATCATATTAAATTGTTTAAACAAATACGTTTGTTTACATTAATGAAAAAAAATAATAAAAAAAATAATCATTAAAAATAATAATAATAACAATAATAAAAAATTTTTTAGCTAAAAACAATAATAAATTCTTTAAACAATGTAAAGTAAAAAGTCAACCAAAAGGTGAAAATTTCAGAAAAAACCGCAATTTCTAGCATTATTCAAAGAGAATATTATTAACAATGATAATAAATTGTTTAAACAAATACGTTTGTTTACATTAATGAACAAAAAAAATAAAATAATAAAAAAAATATATAAAAAAAAATAATAATAACAATAATAAAAAAAAAATTATCGCTAAAAACAATAATAAATTGTTTAAACAATGTATGTGAACATCTAATTATCAGTATAGAGTAGCTTTTATGTACCAGAAAAAATTTGCATTAAAAAAAAAAAATCATAATTAGCGCCATTCAAACAAACAAAAAATTTCCAATGCATTTTCGGACCACCCTAATATTTATACTCCTGATAAGGTAATTATTGATCCAAATTTTTTATTAATAAAAGTATGTTACGTTTTTTTTCTGGTCTCCAGATCATAAAAAAATCTTTTTTTGGGCATTCAGTAAAAAGAATTAAAAAAGAATTAAAAATTTATAAAAAAATTAAATAAAAAAGAATTAAAAAAAGAAAGTAAAAAGAGAGTAAAAAAAATTAAAATAATTTGTCCTTTTATTTTTTTTTTTAAAGAATATCTTACTATGTGTAGAAAAACTTGTTGGCAAGTTACACCACTCTGTTAGATAAGGTAACGATTGGAAAATTCCGAAAATGAAAAAAAATTCCGAAATTAAGCTGATTAGTATTTATATTATTTTCGAGATTGTTTTATTGACAGAAA
Organism: Andricus curvator; assembly: GCA_932195095.1. NCBI lineage: Eukaryota > Metazoa > Arthropoda > Insecta > Hymenoptera > Cynipidae > Andricus > Andricus curvator. The sequence continues at coordinate 19,945 of CAKNYM010029830.1, read as the reverse complement.
CCTATTATTGGATATTATTCAGTGGATAAGTGGGTTGTATGATAATGTGCTTACTGGATCATTCACACGTTAAACCATTCTTTATCAGTAAAGGTAACAGCAGTGTCTAAATAAAATTAATTAGACTCTCATGCTTATCTCTTCGATACCTGTACATTTTAATCTTGATAAATAAGTATTCGTGGTTCTTGAAAACATAAACCAATTTGATTACATTTTTTTAGCCTTGACGAAATTTATTAATAATAGGATAACAAGGTAATTTCAAATTTTTCAAGGAATCTGTATTATCATTAGAGAATAACAGAAATTTTTAACGTCTTTTCAGACTAGATGGAAATATGAATTAAAAATTATTTCAAATAATTTTTTTCTGAAAAAAAGATCTTCTTTCGCTCCGCTGGGAATCGAACCACAAAACTACTAATTTCTGGTCAGGTGCTTTTCCATTAAGCTACTAGAGAAATCGAGAGAAGAAAATTTTGTCAGAAAACACGCATAATTTTGCTAGATGGCAGAAATAAAATTTTTCAAGGAATCTGTATTGTCGTTAGAGAATAACAGAAAATATTTAACGTCTTTTCAGAATAGATGGAGCTATGAAAGAAAAATTATTTCTAATAATTTTTTTTTCTGAAAAAAGATCTTCTCCTTTCGCTCCGATGGGAATCGAACCACAGAACTACTGATTTCCATTCAGGTGCTTTTCCATTAAGCTACTATTTTTTTCAGAAATACACGCATTATTTTGCTAGAAGTTACAAATCAAATTTTTCATGGGATCTGTCTTATCATTAGAGAATAACCGAAAATATTGAACGTCTTTTCAGACTAGATGGATCTATGAAAGGAAAATTATTTCAAATAATTTTTTTCTGAAAAAAAAAGATCTTTTCCTTTCGCTCTGCTGGGAATCGAACCACAGAACAACTGATTTCCATCCAGGTGCTTTTCCATTAAGCTACTATTTTTTCAGAAATACACGCATTATTTTGCTAGAAGTTACAAATCAAACTTTTCATGGGATCTGTCTTATCATTAGAGAATAACCGAAAATATTGAACGTCTTTTCAGACTAGATGGAGCTATGAAAGGAAAATTATTTCAAATAATTTTTTTCTGAAAAAAAAAGATCTTTCCCTTTCGCTCCGTTGGGAGTCGAACCACATAACTACTGATTTCCATTCAGGTGCTTTTCCATTAAGCTACTATTTTTTTCAGAAATACACGCATTATTTTGCTATAAGTTACAAATCACATTTTTCAAGGAATCTGTATTATCATTAGAGAATAACAGAAAATATATTTTTTTAAATTGTTTAAAATAATTTTTCTTTCTTTTTTTTCTTTTTTTATTCTGAAAAGACGTTAAATATTTACTGTTATTCTCTAATGATAATGAAGGTTTCTTGAAAGATTTTATAATATTCTTATAGGTCTTTCAAAAAGCAACGTTTTTCTTCTGTTGATTTTTTATCATATCATGCGTTACTTGGCTTCAAATTTTCATTTTCTTTTGTTTTTTAAATTTTGCAAATGATATAACTCTGATAATTTTCTTTTTATCGAAAAAATTCGTGAGTATAAATTCTTTGACTTTCTAAGTGCTGCGAACAGCCGTAAATAGAATTTTTAAATCTTGATAAAAATGGTCTCAAGGCAGACGAACTCATCCTTACTTTTCAGGGTGCTATCCTATTAAGCTACTAGAGAGCTCTAGAGAAGAAACTTTTTTCAGCAAAGGCCTACATTATTTTGCTAGATGGTATAGTTTGAATTTTTCAAGGAATCTGTATGATCATCAGAGAATAACATAAATTTTTAACGTCTTTTCAGACTAGATGGAGATATGAAATAAAAATTCCTTTTAATTAAGTTTGTTCTGAAAAAAGCTCTTCTCCTTTCACTCCGCTGGGAATCGAACCTCAGAACTTCCGATAGCCGGTCGGGTGCTTTCCCATTAAGCTACTAGAGAGATCAGGAGAAGAAACTTTTTTCAGCAAAGACAGGCATTATTTTGCTAAAAGTTACAAATCACATTTTTCAAGGAATCTGTATTATCATCAAAGAATAAAAGTAAATATTTAACGTCTTTTCAGACAAAATAGAGCTATGAAAGAAAAATTATTTCAAATAATTTTTTTAATGAAAAAAAAAAGAACTTCTCATTTCGCTCCTCTGAGAATCGAACCAAGAAACTACAGATTTCTGGTCAGGTGCTTTCCCATTAAGCTACTAGAGAGATAGAGAGAAGAAACTTTTTTCAGAAAACACGCATTATTTTGCTAAATGGTACAAATCAAATTTTTCAAGGAATCTGTATTGTCATTAGAAAATAACAGAAAATATTTAACGTCTTTTCAGAAAAAGATAGAGCTATGAAAGAAAAATGATTTCAAATAATTTTGTTCTGAAAAAAAAGATCTTTTCCTTTCGCTCCGCTGGGAATTGAAACACAGAACCACTGATTTCCGGTCAGGTGCTTTCTCACTAAGCTACTAGAGAAATCGAGAGAAGAAACTTTTTTCAGAAATACACGCATTATTTTGCTAGATGGTAGAAATAAAATTTTTCAAGGAATCTGTATTGTCGTTAGAGAATAACAGAAAATATTTAACGTCTTGTCAGACTAGATGGAGCTATGAAAGAGAAATTATTTCAAATAAGTTTTTTCTGAAAAAAGATCTTCTCCTTTCGCTCCACAGAACCACAGAACTACTACAGTCTGTAAAGACGTTAAATATTTTCTGTTATTCTCTAATGATAATACAGATTCCTTGAATAATCTGATAAATCTTATAATTTTTTTTTTAAAGACCAGTCCTCTGCGAAAAACATTACCATAACCTCAAATAGTGCAAAAATTATAAATCTTCTTTTGTCCATTGGACAAATGAATAAAAAATTACCTAAAGATGTTCAAAATTTTTAGTTTTTTGAATTGAAATGAGTTTTTATTAACCATACGAATTTTAGACGAAATAAAATAACGTGGTATAACAACAACAAAAAATTAAAATTTTAATTCCGCAAAAACGTAAACATAACCTAAAATGGTTTACAAGTTTGTTATCCTCTTTCAAATCTATTAATTTGTGATTCAAAATAGCGATTTCTAATATAAAACGCCAACAAAACCAAAATTTTGAATTTCATGATTCTGAATAATAATATGAGAAAATTTGTGTTTTTCTGAATTAAAAATACCAATTTTCGACGAAAAACAACGTAACCTAAAATTGTTAAAAAATGATGGATCTTTTTTGAAATCTAATGATTTTTCAAATAAAAATTTCAATTTTCGACAAAAAACATTTACACAATGCGAAATTGTTAAAGCTTATACATTTTATTGTTTTTAACAAAAATTTTTGGATTTAAATCTAATGATTTTTATTTAAAAATAGAAATTCCTGGTGAAACAGACCAACATAACCTAAATTTGTTGCCAATTGTAAATATTCTTTAAAATCTAATAACTTTTTATTTAAAATATTCGTTGAAAAAAAAATTAACTTTTTTAACAGAAAATGTAACCATTTCATTTTTTGTTGAAAATTTAGGTATTTTGTTACAAATTCGTCTTTTTGGTAGAAAATCAATTTTTGTTTGTTAACAATTTAACTGTTTTTTTTTTAAATTAATCTGTTGTGTCAGTTGAGTTCTCAAGGATTTTGTGAAACATTCATTTTTGTTGGTTTAATTCAACTGTTTTTTATTTGAAACTAAAAATTTTTTTTTTGTTGAAATATTTTTGTTGAAAATTCATCTTTTTAGGTTGAAAATTCAAATCCATGATTGAAATTTTGATCACTTTCTTCAAAGTTCATTTTTTAGCTTGAAGATTTATAATTTTAGTTGGTAATTTATCTATTTGGTTGAAAATTAAAATACTTTCTTGTAAATTCGTTTTTCTTTTGTTGAAAATTAATTTTTTAAATGAGAATTTTTAAATATTTGGTTGGAAATTAACTTTTTTTATTGAAAATTCATATTTTTGAATTGAAAATTCAACTGTATTGTAAAAAAAAATCATCTTTTTGGTTTGAAAATTCAACCATTTTTTGTTAAACATTGATCTTTGTTACTGAAAAAATTCAACTATGTGGTTGAAAGTTAGTATTTTTTGGTAGAAAATTAATCTTTTTGGTTGAAAATTGATGCAATTAAAATTAAATGAAAATTATAAATTATTTGAAATTACCTTAAATAAATTGAAAATAATTAAAATAAATTTAAATATAATGAAATAAATTGAAATTAAATTAAATTAACTGAAATTAATTAGAATCAATTAAAATTGACTGACATTAATTGGAATTCATTGAAAATTAATTGAAAATTAATCATTTAATTTAAAAAAAATAGTTTTATTGAAAATTCATCTTTTTGGGTTGAAAATTCAAATTCTTGATTGAAATTTGAATTGCTTCCTTCAAGATTCATTTTTTCGGCTAAAGATTTAAAATTTAAGTTGAAAATTTATCTATTTGGTTGAAAATTAAAATATTTCGTTGAAAATTCATTTTTTTTTGTTAAAAATTTATTTTTTAAATAAAAATTTAAATATTTGGTTGAAAGTGAACTTTTTCATTAATTCTGGTTTGTTATATTCTATTCTATTTTATTATATATATATATATATAATATTCTATTTTTTTAATTTATTAAGTTTTTCATTTAAAATTCATATTTTCGGATTGAAAATTCAACTTCATTGTAAAAAAATCATTTCTTTGGCTTGAAAATTCAACCACATGGTAGAAAATTCAAATTGAAAATTAATTTTTTCGAATGAGAATTTATTTATTCCTTTTTTTTGTTTAAAATTGATTTTTCTCCGTGAAAAATTCAAGTATGAAGTTAAAAATTTATTTAACTTGTTTCTATTCTTTACTATTTCTATTTCTAACAACTGATTTATTATTTTCTGAAAAAAGTTTCTTTTCTCGATCTCTCTAGTAGCTTAATGGGAAAGCACCTGACCGGATATCAGTATTTCTGTGGTTCGATTCCCAGCGGAGCGAAAGGAGGAGATCTTTTTCAGGAAAATATTATTTCAGATAATTTCAAGTTAGTTTACACTACTTGTTAGGAATTTCAAAAAATTACTAATTTTAGGGGTGGAGGGGGTCGCGAGAAAATGTAACGATTTTTAGTTGAAAAGCCTAATATTATATTTTTGATTCGAAATTTATCTCGCTTGGTTGAAAATTTAAATATTCCATCTTTAGAATAAAATATTTTTGGTTGAAAAATCATCTTTTGGGTAAAATGTTGAACTCTTTTCTTGAAATTTTTTTTTTTTTTTGAAGATTCATAATTTTAGTTGAAAATTTATCTCTTTCGTTGAAAATTCAACTATTTGGTTAAAATTTCAACTATTTTATTCAAAAGTCAAAAATTTATTTTTTTGGTTGAAGATTCATCTTATTGGTTGAAAATTTAAGTATTCAAATTTTATAAAATTAATCTACTTGGTCGAAAAATCATCTTTTGGGTTGAATATTGAACTATTTTGTAGAAAATTATTTTTTTTTTTGAAGATTCATAATTTTAATTGAAAATTTATCTCTTTGGTTGAAAATTTAACTACTTGGTCAAAAAATCATCTTTTGGGTTGAATATTGAACTATTTTGTTGAAAATCAATTTTTTTGTTGAAGATTCATCATTTTAGTTAATAAATTATCTCTGGTTGAAAATTAACCTAATTAGTTAAAAGTTTAACTATTTTTGTTAAAAAGTCATCTTTTTAGGTAAAAATTCAACTACTCGGTTGAAAAATTAACTTACTTTGCTAAAAATTTATTTTTTTGATTGAAGATTCATCTCTTTGGTTGAAAACTTTACTATTCAAAATTTATAAAATTTACCTTGTTGGTTAAACAATCATCTTTTGGCTTAAATATTAAACTCTTTTGTTGAAAATTATTTTTTTCTTATTGAAGATTTATAATTTTAGTTGAAAATTTATCTCTTTGGTTGAAAATTTAACTATTTGGTTAAAAATTCAACTATTTTATTAAAAAGTCATCTTTTTATGTCCAAAATTCAACTACTAGGTTGAAAGTTGAACTACTTTGTTGAAAATTTATTTTTTTGGTTGAAGATTCATCTCATTGGTGGAAAATTTAGGTATTCCAATTTTAGAAAATTAATCTTCTTGCTCAAAAAATCATCTTTCGGGTTGAATGTTAAACTCTTGTTGAAAATTATTTTTTTTTAGATTCATAATTTTAGATGAAAATTCTTCTCTTTGGTTGAAAATTTAAATATTCCAACTTTAGTAACAAATATTTTTGGTTAAAAAATAATTTTTTGGGTTCAATGTTTAACTCTTTAAAGAAAAAAAATTCAGAACATTTATCATTTTAGATGAAAATTATAAAAGTTATACTAAATTGTAAAAAAAAAAATTTCTGGTTGAAGATTCATCTCTTTGGTTGATAATTTAAATATTCCAACTTTAGAAAAAAAATATTTTTGGTTAAAAAATCATCTTTTGGGTTGAATGTTGAACTTTTTTTTAAAAAATTAATTTTTGTTGTTGAGGATTCATCATTTTAGTTGAAAATTTACCTCTTTTGTTGAAAATTTAACTATTTCGTTAAAAGTTTACCAATTTATTGAAAAGTCATCTTTTTAGGTCAAAAATTCAACTGCTCGGTTGAAGGTTGAACTACTTTGTTAAAAATTTATTTTCTTGGTTGAAGATTCATCTCTTTGGCTGAAAATTTGAATATTCAAAAAAAAAATATATATATATATTTTTGTTTAAAAAATTATCTTTTACGTTGAACTCTTTTGTTAAAAATTAATTTTTTTTTTAAGATTAATAATTTTAGTTGAAAATTTATCTCTTTAGTTGGAAATTCAACTATTTTATTAAAAAGTCATCTTTTTAGGAAAAAAGTTCCACTAATAAGTTGGAAGTTGGACTAGGTTGTCAAAAATTGATTTTTTTAGTTGAAGATTCATCTCATTGGTTGATAATTTAACTATTCCAATTTTAGAAAATTAATCTTTTTGGTTAAAAAATCATCAGTTTAGTTGAAAATTTATCTCTTTGGTAGAAAATTCAACTATTCATTTAAAGATTCATTTTTTTTCAGCTGACGATTAATTTTTTAACTTTTGATTTAAAATTGTTATTTTTATTCAAAATGGATCTTTTCCAGTTGAAAATTCGTGAATTTTCATTTATTTATTTTATTAATTAATTTTACTTATTTATTTTTATTATTAATTAAAATTCATCTATTTTGTTAAAAATTTATATTTTTGGGTAAAAATTCAACTGTTTTTATTAGAAAATTCTTCTTTTTGTCCTAAAAATTCCACAATTTGATAGAAAATTAAACTATTTGGTTAAAAATTAAACTATTTTTTTTAAACTATATCTATTTGGTAGAAAATTAACTTTTTTCTTGAAAAATCATATTTTGGGATTGAAAATTTAAGTGTTTTGGAGGTAATTCGTATTTTTTACTTAAAAAATTAACAATTTGGTTGAAAATTAATGTTTTTTTTTAAATTCGTCTTTTTTGGTAGAACATTATTTTTCTTGGTGTAACATTCATCTTCTTCGTTGAAAAATGAACCATAAGGTCAAAAACTTTTTTTTTTGTCAAAAATTTAACCTTAATGTTGGAAGAAAAATTTAAAAATTTGAAAAATTTAATGTTGGAAGTTGAACTACTTTGTTAAAAATTTATTTATTTTTTAAGATTAACCTCTTTGGCAGAAAATTTAATTTTTTTGTTTAAATTTTCTGTTTGTTTATTAAAAATTAACTTTTTCATCTGAAAATTCAACTATTCCATTTTTTTTGAAGATCTATCCTTCATAAATTGAAAATTCAACTATTTGTTAGCAAATTCATACATTTTCTTGAAAATTCGTCTTTTTGATCAGAAAATTAATCTTATTTATTGAACAATCATTTTTTTGGTTAAAAATCCAACTATTTTGCTAAAAATTCGTCCTTTTGGAAAAAAAATTTTTCATGGTAGAAAAGTCGCCTTTCTTGGCTGAAAATGATCTTTTTTGTTGAAAACTCAACTGCCTTCGAAAAAATTTATCTTTTTGGCTTGAAAATTTAACTATTTGGTTAAATTTTCAACTATTTTGTTGAAAAGTCGTCATTTTTTATTATAGCTTTTGCCACTTATTGTAATTTAGTTTTTCTGAGTAAACAATATTCTCGATTTTCTGGCAAAATAATTTTTTAACTTTTTAGCTAGTTACTTCGCATATTATAGGAAATGCATTAATCATTTAAAAAAATTCTATTTATAAAGAGAAAGCACGGACATTTCATCTTTATTGATTTACGTTTGGGAAGATATGGGTGAGTCAATGCAGGTGTTGAATGACTGATTTATATTTTTAGATTTTTTCGCAGTGATTTAAGACCGAATTAAAAAAAATGTAATATGAATAGGGGAAACCTTCCTACAGTGGATAATGCAACAGTGGATAATCATTAATTAAGAGCACAAATAAAAGAAAAATAATTAATTTTAATTTTAATTTATGAACACGTATAATATCTTAATTATTAATTAAATTAAATTAATTATTTTACATATATTAGTATTTTTAATTAATGATTATCCACTGTTGGAGGTTTCCCCTATTTCTTGTATCGATGACTGCCATACTTTAAAAGTTTGAACTAATTTTTTTTTGCAATTATTGAAAATTTAATTCTTTTGTTTAACTAAAGAAATTTAAAATAAACAATTTTAATTTCTTTTAAATTATATGCTAGAATGATCAATGTTTTGTATAATTCTTTCGGTGTGATGGAATTCGGTTTGAAATATTATCATCATCAGTGTCATTACTTAATATTAATTATTATTATTAGCCTCGTTTAAATCTCATAAAGGAAAATATAGGAAAATTTCCGTTTTTTTAAAAGGAAACATAGTTATGTAAAGATATGAATCATTATAAGATTAATAAAAGAATTTCAAATTATAAACAAACGATTTTTGTGAGGAGGCTGATACCAAAAGTAAAAAAAAAAAATTCAAAAAAAATCTTGGTTTTTAAAGCAAGTAATTTTATAAATTATTTAGGGAAAGCTTTAGAGAATAATAATATGAAATAAAATGGGATAAAATAAAATAAATAATAAATAAATTTGATTGAAGATCAAATATACAAAATTGAAATGCGTCCATGTGACGTCTGTTTCCTTTTTCTCCACCTTCCTTTACCACTCATGCTTTCTATTTTCTCTCCTCCACACTACTTCATTTTTCTTCTTTATCTCATCTACCTTTTTCTACCTCCTTCATCCATTCCCTAGTCCCTCCTCCCCTAAAACTTTCTTAACATTCGATTGCCATCCTCCCCTCTCCTCCACACTACCTCATTCTTCTTCTTTACCTCATCTAACTCTTTCTACCCCCTTCTTCAATTCCCTAGTCACTCCTCCCTTAAAAATTTCTTAACATTCTCTTGCCATCCTCCCCTCTCCTCCACACTACCTCATTCTTCTTCTTTACATCATCTACCTTTTTCTACCTCCTTCATTGATTCTACCCCAGTCCCTCCTCCTCTAAAACTTTCTTAACATTCTCTTGCCATCCTCCCCTTTCCTCTTTACCTCTCATACAACCATGCCATACATGCTCCCATGTCTCCTCTACCTATTCACATACTCTACATTTTCTCCCTCATCCTTCTCCTAATAGATTGATTCCTTTACTCCATTTCCATCCATCTATTACCTTTTCTATCTCTTTTTCCCGATTCCTTATAGTCTATATCTCTTCCTCCTTCTATCCCTCGATCTCTAAGAAACTTTATTTCTTTTTCCTATCGCGTTAACTCTAGGGTCCTCTTTCTTTCACCTCTTTGTAATACTTTATCCATAACTCCCCTCCCTTTCCTCCCTTTCCCAGTTCTCCAGTCTTTCCCTAATGCATATCTTATCTACCTCTCTATCTCCTTCTATAACCATATCTCTGTCCCATAAATACTGAGCATGTCAGCGTATCAAACTCATTTCACTCCCATCTTTTTAAATTTTTTCCCCCCCTCTTCTCTATATCCGCATTTAAAGTCCTTTACTTCCTCAAATTTTATACCTTTCTACGTCACTGTCCATTTTTTCTTTCTCCCTCCTCCTTCCTTAACCTCATTACCTTTATTTTATCCATATTAAGCCTCAGTTTCTTCCCCTAGCCTTACTCTTCCCCATCCTTTTTTTCATCCCCTCTTGCAAATCTGAAATAAATATATGAAAGAGGAGTGGGCTTAGAGGACAACCCTGCCTTACACCTTTAGCCAACCAGAAACCATCTCCTATTCTTTCTCTCACTCTAACCTTACTTTTTGTATCTCTAAAGATTTCTGCTACTCTTTTCCTTGAAGCTTATCTTATCCTCTCTCTCTTAAAACCTTTTTTAACTGTAATCTTTAACCCTTTCCCCTTTTCCTTTTTCCACTACTGGTACCACTATTCCTTCTTTCCATATTTTTGGCCAAGTTTCCCTCTCCATATCGTGCTGCACATTATACACACCCATTCCTCCAATTCCTTTCCGCCATATTTCCTTTATTCGGGATTTAATCTATACCTGCTGCCTTCCCTCTTTCCCTCCTATCGTCATTTTCTATTCCACTCCTCCTAAAAATTCCATAAAATATGTCTTCCATTACAATTTCCTTTTTCTGCCTTCGCTGATTCTCTAATATTCTTTCTACCTTTCCTATCACTACTTCCATCTTCTGATTAACATTTCCTTCTCTTATTTTCACCATCTTTATCTTTTCCCCAATTTCTTCTATTCCCTCTGCTGACGATTTACCTTTTCCTACTCTTTTTTCTTTCTTATTTTCATTGGCAGTTTTTCGTTCATTTCTCTTCCCCATCTCTATTGTCACTATTAGAGAGAGATGATCCGAGTCTATGTACTCCCCTATCCCTAGCCTCCTTGTAAGTGTACTCCTCTTCCTAACTCCCTCTATATTCTCGTGTAAGATGAAACATCCCAACTCCTCCAATCTATTCAGTAATTTTCTTCCCTCTCCATTCATTATTTTGTCTTTAGAATTTCTCCCAGTCCTTCTTCGGTTTCCTTCTTCTTCTTCGTCTTCTTCCCATTCTTTTCTTCCTCTTTATCCTGCTCACGTATTGAAGTCTCCATATATGATTAGATGTACACGTTCTTCCTTTCCTTCCTTTCCTTCCATTGGCTTCATTAACTTCTCTGTTTCCCCCTCCATATTCCCATTTACATATACCCATACTATCTTCCACCTCTCCTCACCCACAACCATTCCTCCCATTGCTCTGCTCTTTTTATTTTTTCTCCTTGCCTCTTCTTCCTCCCTCCTGCATCCCCTCAGTAGTATTTCCTTCACTCTCTCCCATCTCCTTTCATCAAGCCACGTCTCTATTTTCCATCTTCACGACGACTTTTCCCTGCCCCAATTTTAAATAAACTCCCTATTCTCTCTTTCTAAACCATCTACATTCCAGTAACAAATTCATCATTCTTCCCGTATTTCACTTTCTATCTCTTTTTCTTTCCCACTACCTCATAAATTCCTCCCTTCCGTTCCTTCCGTTCCTCTCTTACCTATTCTCTCGTTCTCTCACATTTTACCATCGCTTGCCTCTTTTCGTCCCAATTCCAGTATATACCTTCTACCTGTATTTTCCCATACCTCCCTATAATTGAACCTTTCATTAAAAAAAAAAAAAAATGAAATTTGAAAATTTAAATTTCACTTTAACTAAAACAAAATTTGTTAGGGGAAAGTGGTCCTAAGTCGGCACTGCAAGAGTTTTTGTCGAAAACAGAGGGTAAACAGGGTTTAATGGCATTTTAATGTCTTTGGTCAGATACCACGATCCTTTATCGACAATTCTATGTCATTCTGAGCAGTGTAGAGTGATTTTTTTGGTCGCAATGCAGCGCAAAGTGAAGACGTCGTTTTTTGCTATTCTTCAAAATGATGGTCCTGAGCCGGCACCCCCATGATCCTGAGTCGACACATAATTTTTCCACTCAAATGCAAGAAAAAGGGCAGGTTATGTAAGTTTTAGAAAAAATGGACAAATTTAAACCATTTACAATAAAAAAACACGTAGAAAGTAAAATCAGCGAAAAATCAATGAGGAAACACAGAAAATAAAGGACACCTACCAGAGACAAGCAACATGCAGTAAAAACACAACCAAACTAAAAAAAATCCAACAAGAGACAAGTGACACGGAATTGAAACACAACAAAATAAAGTAACGCACGGATAACAACAAAAGCAACAAAAAAAGGCGCCGACTCAGGACCGCCTGCCTGGTGCCGACTCAGGACCACTACAAATGTTTACAAATGTCATGCTATTATGCATACGAAACAAATCCGAATAAAAAATCGACTTTATCCGGCGAAAGCACACTTAATCGATTGAACTTTTGAAAATATTTCCACACCTATAGCTGCTTCACAAGAATGGAAGAAAATGGAATTCCGTTTGCACGAAAAATTTATAGACCGCTCACGCTGTCAAGCGAAAACTAAAGTGACAATTGCTGGCATAAATTACGTCCATGTCTACCAACCTGTCATACGACAAAATGGTTAAGCCGACACGAGCGCCATCTCAGAGAAACACGAGGGTGCCGGCTTAACCCACAGTGCCGACTTAGGACAACTCTCCCCTATTAATTATTTCGGAATGATTTTTTTATCAATTTTGTTAAAGAAACGAATTATTTAGAGTGCAAAATGGCTGAGATATGCATTTGTTTATTCAATTTGTTTATAAAATTAGCAAGTACTTTGAATTAAAAAAAAAATAATAACTAAGCATTATTTTAACGTATATTCTCCAACAAAGTTTCCTGACATTTTCGATTTTTCCAGCTGATTTGATCGTTGGATTCTTATTTTTTTCTTAATTTCAAAAAATGTAAATTTGGATTTATTCTGAATTTATTTTCTTAAATCTTGACTTACCAAGAGTACCATCCTTGCCCCTTTTTCTGGGTAATTCTTCTTTCTCGTCTGGCTCAGTTTCAAATTCGATGACGTAAACCGTTTCCTTCGTTCGGTTATTCGTCCCAAGTAGCTCATCTTCACCGACAACTTGCTGTCTGGACATTTGATCGCTGATCAAGTCGTCGTCTGTCACCGTACTCTCGAAATTCGAGATACCATGTGTGAATTCTGCAAACAAAAGACTTTTTAAATTTGTTTTCCAATATTATTTTCAACATTGTTTGTTTAGGTATTTAGTAATTTATTATTTATAGGGGAAGTCCATACCGGATTCACAAAAGTCATTCGCAATCGGTCCGTCGTACTTTTTTGTACCCTAGCCGATTTTACCCCGTACCCTGGCCGACTTTACCCCGCACCCTAACCGATTTTAGCCCGTATCCGAACACACTTTAATTCGTTTCCTAGCCGACTTTACCCCGTACCCTAACCTACTTTACCCCGTAAACTAACCGACTTTACCCCGTACCCTAGATGACTTAACCCGGTACCCTAGCCAACTTTACCCCTATCTTAGGTGACTTTACACCCTACCCCAGCCGAATTTACCCCGTACCTTACCCGACTTCACCCGGTGCCCTAGATAACTTTACCTTATACCCTAGTTAAATTTACCCCTATCTTAGTTGACTTTAGACCATACCCCAGCCGATATTACCTCGTACTGTAGCCGACTTTACCCCGTATCCTAGAATGTAGGTAACTTAATATTGTACTTCAGCCGACTAGAACCCGCATCTTAGCCGACCTTATCCAGTACCCTAACCGACTTTATCCTTACCCAAGCCGACTTTACCCCGTACCCTAGGCGACTTAACCCCGTACTCTAGATGACTTTACCCTGTGCGCTAGATGACTTTATCCACTACCCTAGCCAACTTTACCCCTATCTTAGCTGACTTTACCTCCTAACCCAGCCGAATTTACTCCGTAACCTGACCAACTTTACCCCGTACCTTACCCGACTTCACCCCGTGCTCTAGATAACTGTACCAGGTACCCTAGCCAACTTCACCCCTATCACAGTTGACTTCAGACCATAACCCAGTCGACATTACCTAGTACTCTAGCCGACTTTACCCCGTATCCTAGAATTCATATAACTTAATATTGTACTTCAGCCAAATATAACCCGCACCTTAGCCGACCTTATCCAGTACCCTAACCGACTTTACCCCTAACCCAGCCGACTTTACCCCGTACTCTAGATCACTTTACCCGGTACCCTAGCCAACTTTACCCCTATCTTATTTGACTTTACACCATACCCCAGCCGACTTTGCCCCGTAAACTAATCGACTTTACCCCATACCCTAGCTGAAGTTTCCCAGTACCCTAGCCAAATTTACCCCGTATTTCAGTCAACTGTACCCCGTATCTTAGCCGACTTTACCCGATACCCTAGCCGACTTTAGCCCGTACCCTAGCTAAAGTTTCCCTGTACCCTAGCCAAATTTACCCCGTATCTTAGTCATCTTTACCCCGTATCATAGCCGCCTTCACTCCTATCTTAGCCGCCTTTACCCCATACCCTAGCCGACTTTACCCCGTACCCTAGCTAAAGTTTCCTTGTACCCTAGTCAAATTTACCCCGTATTTTAGCCGCCTTTACCCCGTATTTCAGCCGCATTTACCCCATACCCTAGCCGACTTTACCCCGTACCCTAACACAGTTAACCTGATAGCCTACCCTGCTTTAAATTCAACGAAAAAAAAAACACGAATTTTTAACAAAATAGTTGAATCATCAACCAAATAGACGAATTTTAAACAAAAAAATAATTTTCAACAAGAAAGTTAATTTTCAAATTAAAAAACGAATTTCCAACAAAGTAGTTCAATTTTAACGAAATAATGGAATTCTCAACTAAAAAAGATAAATTTTCAACCAAAAATGGAATCGTTCAATTTTCAGTTCAAGAAAATAACTTTCAAACGAAAATTTCAACCACTTGCGTTTAACTAAAAAAGACGAATTTTTAAAAAAGAGTTGAAACACCAAACAAAATAATTTGCAACAAAAAAGATTAATTTTTTACCCAAATATTTTAATTTTAAACTAAATAGGAAAAATTTTACAACAAAAATGGAATAGCTACAATTCATTATAAAAAAATTATTTTGTTACCAAAAAAACAAAAAAATTTCCAACAAAAAAGTTAAGTTTTCAAATCAATAGTTTAAGTCTTGAAAACAGTAGTTGAATTTTGAACCAAAAATATGAATTTTCAACAAAAAAAATAATTTTGAAGAAAATAGTTTCATCTTCTACGAAACTGTTGAATTTTTAAGCCAAAAATGACGAATTTTCAAAAAAACACA
>CAKNYM010029829.1:0-50350 GCA_932195095.1 Andricus curvator | reverse complement strand
ACGGACATGACCGGACACAATCCGGATTCATCACATCCGACAAACCGCACAAAACACGGGCATGACCGGACACAATCCGGATCGATCGCGTCATTCAGACCGTACAGAACACGGACTCAACCAGACACAATCCGGATTTATTGTTCGTTTCTCACAAGCGCTAAACATTTTCTTGGTTAGTATATAAGGACCGATTCGACCGATATACTCAGCGTGCGATATTCTGCGTTAGTGAAGTGCGTTATATATGTAGTAGTGTTAAGTTAAGCTTTAGAAATAGGTTTGTGTCCGTCAAATAAATGAAGAATGCATTTATCGTGTATAAACTGCTTCTATAACCTTGTTATATAACATTTAGGCGGTCCGTCAGACCGCATAATGAACGGACATGATCGGATACAATCCGGATTGATCGAATCTGTCAAACCGTACAACTTTCGGATTCTACCGGACAATATACAGATTTATTATTTTTTCTCGTTCTACTTTATCCGGAAAATTTTTAAATACACCGGGATAGAATCTGGATGACGTCCCAGACACAATCCGGATTGATAGCATCCGTCAGACCGTGCAAAATACGGGCTCAACCGGATCTAACCCGGACTGATCGAATCCATCAGACCGTACAACTTTCGGATTCTACCGGATGATATTCGGATTAATTTCCGTGCTCCTTAGACCGGACAAATTTCGGACAAATTCCGGATTCGGAAATTTGTCCGAAATTGTCCGGGACGTGATCCGGTTTTTGTCCTCCGGATTCTATCCGGTCGTGTCCGAAATTTATCGCATTACCAAACTCTGCCTCCGCGGCTAATCCCTAATACTTATCTACTATTTACAATATTTACATTTACTTATATTTACTTCCTCCTCTATTTACAATCTTTCCTTCTCCATTCCTCTTCCTCCTTCCTTCTCTTCTTCTCCATCTTAACCAAGACTCCCTTCACCCATGCTACTGCCATTTTGTCCCCCCTTTCATGCATCAATACCTCCATGCTTATCCCACTCCTTTCCACCTCTACGCACTCCTCCAACCAGTGCTCCACTCTGCCCACCTTCCCACATAGTTCACACATCCTCTTTTCCCTAGCGAGCCAGAACCTATTAAAACCCTCCACGCACCCACACATAGTTCCCATTAAACCTTGTCTCTCTTATTTTCTCTTCCCCTGCTGTCTTCTCTCTCTCCATGCTGTTTTTCTTAACCAGATCATATACCTTCTTTCCTTCCTCATGCATCCTTCTCACGTCATCCATCTGCAGTCCATTCGTTCTAAAATACCTTTCTCTTTCAACCTCCATCTTCCCACCCCCTTTACTATACTACTACTATACCTACTTTTCTTTCTTACATTTCCAGCACTTATGCCCTTTTGGAGTCCGAAATATTGTCAGAAATCAAAACTCCTCAATCACGCTCTACCCAAAAATGATATTAAAAATATGTAAAACATGTATAGGTGACAATGGAACTCAACCTTTCGGAACGGACACTAAGTCTCTGTTAAATATTTAAAAAAAATGTAATGCCAACGACGCACAGTGGGCTTTTTTGCCAAATTTACTTTCAAAACCTAATATCTTTTGAACGAATTGACCAAAATGGATGTTCTTTGAACGAGATTGAAGATTATTAAATGCACAATAAGGGAAAATTATAGAGAAAAGTTTTTCCGAATTTCCCAACCTGGAAAATGCGGGAAAGGACCGTCATTTTTTTAACAAAAATTACAAAATTGTACTAGAATTACAAAGAAAAAAGTTTTGTTTAGTGAAAGATATAATATTTTATAGATTTTTCAATGCTGAATTCAAATCAGCCAGGTAAAATAGCGTAGCGTATTTCCTTTCCGAGAAAAATGCGGATAAATATGAATAATCCAATATGGAGAGACACAAGTCGGAAACATGATGGAAACTTGGCGAAGTTTATTATCTTTAGGTTTTTAGGGTCGCTGAATCCAAATCTGACGTCAGAATTACAAAATAAAGAATGGCGAATGCAATATGGCGGAACAAAAGTTTTGAAAAATTTAGGAAAATTTACAAAATTGTCCACATTTATGTTCTCGAGGGCTCTGAATCCAAATCTGACGTCAGAATTTCAAAATGAAGAATTGCGATTCCAATACGGCGGAACAAAAATTGATATTTGGGCAACTGCACAAAATAAGCCATATTTACGTTTCTGAGGTCGCTGAATCCAAATCCGATGTTAAAATTTCAAAATTAAAAATTAAAAATGATAGGTCGGATTTAGTGAAACAAAAATCGAAAAATAAAATGCATTTGTTACGTTATTTCGTGAAGTTTGTCGCCAAAGATTATGTTATT
Source organism: Andricus curvator (assembly GCA_932195095.1). NCBI lineage: Eukaryota > Metazoa > Arthropoda > Insecta > Hymenoptera > Cynipidae > Andricus > Andricus curvator. The sequence goes on along the minus strand of CAKNYM010029829.1, from coordinate 48,007 downwards.
TTTACTCTTTTTTTTTGCTTCTTCGGCTTCTTGTTTATATTTTTTTACGTTTTTCACAACAAAATTGACACATTCATTTTGTGATAATTCCTTAAAAATAGGTTTTCAGTGTAAATATAGAAGAAGAAAATGACGAAAGTGATGCCAGTTCCCTGAGTAATGGAAATTTAAGCGTTGATATAAATTTAAGTGATGAAGATTGATTATTGGAGAAAATAGGTATTTGAGATTAGGAAATATGTCGATTTAATGTAACGTGTCTGTAACTACAATTGTATTCATGCAATAATTTTAAAAATAGAATTTTCTCAATATTTGTTCCGCCATTTTGGATACGCAATTTTTCATTGTTTAATTCTGATGCCAGATTTGGATTCAGCGAACTCCAAAACGTAAATATGGATAATTTTGTAAAGTTGCCTACATTTTTCCAACTTTTGTTCCTCCATATTGAATCAGCCATTTTTTATTTTGAAATTCTGACGTCAGATTTGGATTGGGAGCCCTCGAAAACGTAAATATGCACGATTTTGTCAATTTTCTTAAATTTTTCAAAACTTTTGTTCCGCTATATTGCGTCCGCCATTCTTTATTTTGTAATGCTGACGTCAGATTTGGATTCAGCGACCCTAAAAACCTAAAGATAATAAACTTCGTTAAGTTACCATCATGTTTCCGACTTGTGTCTCTCCATATTGGATTTTTCATATTTAACCGCATTTTTCTCGGAAAGGAAAAACGCTACGCTATTTTTCCTGGCAGATTTAGATTCAGCATTAAAAAATCTATAAAATATGATGTCTTGCACTAAACAAAACTTTTTTGTTTGTAATTCTAGTACAATTTTGTAATTTTTGTTAAAAAATGACGGTCATTTCCCGCATTTTCCAGGTTGGGAAATTCGGGAAAACTGTTCTCTATAATTTTCCCCTATTGTACATTTATTAAGCTTTAATCTCGTTCAAAGAACATCCATTTTGGTCAATTCGTTCGAGAGATATTAGGTTTTGAAAGTAAATTTTGCAAAAAAGCCCACTGTGCGACGCCACTGTGTCATGAGCATACAAGAGCGCAATATTTATCTAATCACTCAACCCCTTAAAGGTCCTTAGAGGACACACTCTAATCTTGATGTGGTTTAATAAAAATAAAATGTTTATTCTTAAAGATATGATAAACATTATTAGGTGGGTTAGCGTACGAAAAGTGCAGGGAAATTTGAGATAACACCTTTTTGCTTCCAAACTCTCCCAAAATACTCCCTGCTCCTCTGATACCACTTTTTGCCCTACACCACCCAGATGCAAACTTTTTTCTCCAACCTCTCAGATACTAACTTTTCACCTCCAATCACACCTTTGTCCTTTTTCCCCCCTTATATCTGTTTTTCCCCTCATTCCAGTTAAAGAGGGAATGGAACACGTAATCGGTCAAGAGGAGAGACGCGATGTGGTCCCCAACTCCCCACATCTTTACAATATAGCTGTGCCATTATTCCACGAGTAGAAAAGGTATGAACATTAATTTATCCCCCTTTTCAGTAGCCCCTTCTTTACCTACACCCAGGGCAAAAAGAGCGTGATTTTTAAATTCGCGATAGTGCAAAAAAGAATGAAGTATGTAGGAACACAGTCTCTTCTTTACCCAGGCAGATAAGAAAATCTCGCCACCGCTACCTCAAAAATCCCGACCCTCCCTAAAGGTATCTTAATTAACGTATTTTATTTGATTCCAATTCAATCTATTTAGGATTGAATTGGATATATATAAACAAGTTAAACACCCACCGCAGGGTTCCAGTGGGAGAAACTGCCATCTATGAAAATGACACTGGCTTTCAATCGTGTGTCTTGAGGAAACGGAGCGACCAAAGGATGACCGCCTTCTGCATCCATCTCGCAAGTGCCTTGGAATGTTTTTGGCGCACGAGTATGGCTTTGAGGTTTCGAACCAGCGATAGCTTCGTACTTCCGAGAGCACCAATCACAAGGACAATTATTTTAACCAAATATTCTGAGTACAGTCAAAGATGGTAGTCAAGCACTCTTAGGGCCGCATTATGTCTGCAGAGATACGTAGTTCTCGCGTGATAAGGACACCTGGATAGTATATGTTCTAGGTAATCAGTGTGTGCGTGACACGCTCTGCACCTATCGCTGGGAACTTCTTGACGTACACGCAAAATGCGGTCCCGGTATACTAAAGTGGAAATGACACCGTACTGGCACGCGAAAATGAAACTCTCTGTACCTGAATTAAGTCCTGATGATCTGAGGAAAGAAAAAGTTAACTCCTTCGACAAGGACTCTGCCGTACATACTAAAAAGATACATAAGTCCAATCTCACTCGAACTGAGAAGTAAGTATAAGTATACCATTAAGCCATTTCCCTTTCAGGGTAGGCGTGACACTACCCGATTCGGGTAGTGTTTTTAGGTGGATAGTTTCTTGTAGTTAATAGCTACAAGTGTGGGCTCACCACACCCACGATGGGCCAACAGCACGCAGTATTCTCGAATGGTCACTCATCCAAGTACTAACTGCCCCCAACGCTGCTTAACTTCAGTGATCAGACGAGAACTGGTTTTTTCAGCGTGGTATGGCCGTTGGCCATAAAAAAAAACTGTTTGCCTAAAGAACTCTAATATCGAATAAAATTTTCAATAATCTAGATACACTATTTGAGAAAAAATAATGCGCTCTTTCATATTATGCAAAAAAATTGATTTTCTAAACAATTTCTATTAGAAAATGGACTTGCGATTTTTTACTAGTCGCGGAAAGTCAAAAATACAAGGCAAAAAGAACACAAAGTCACTTGCGGACAATTCCTTTATCGAAGAGCAAGAGCACGGCCTCAAAATACAACAACAAAGCATACGTAAGGGATACTGTGTGTTCAGCGGCTATCCCGAACTTATCCGAATGATCGTCGCTAGTGTATAGCCGAATCTAGCCGGGACTTATTTCCCTTGGATTTCCGATCAGAGCCCGAGCTATTTCACAAATCTAAAACATACGTAAGGGCAAGCGATTCTTTTCGTTTGTAAATTCGCTCCGCACTCGGTCACTTTTACAAGGCAAAAAGACACAAAGTTCTTTAGGTTCTTTTTTATTTGTATGCTGATGACGTATTGCATGCCTTGTACAAATTTTAGGACTCGCAAAGTGCTTTTTGTATCTTTTTATTTTGTGTTTTTTAACTTGTTCGACTTTCCTCATTTATAAACAATCGTTTTTTACAATAGATATTAATAATTAATAATTTTTATTAACCTAGTTAGACGCAGCTTTCTCTTATGAATCCAACGATACCAACAACTCATTTTTCATAAAAATGTCACTTATGTATCTTTTTAGTTTGGACGGCAGGACTGATCTTCTACATTTCTGTGAAATTTTCGTACATTTTCTTGGCGAGGAGCTGTTGGGGGAATGTTTTAACCTCTGCTTTCTTTACTTGGGCTTTTAGAAGTGAAGCATATAGGCGTATAGATTTCCTCACTCCTGATGTTAAAATTCAGGCCAAGGCAAGGGTCTCAGGCGCCTACTCCGCGGCTTTGTAAAGGAACGCTCCTTCGCCAACCATCGCGTGTTTCCTGACCAATTTTAGGAGAAGATCTCTTCCATTTGCAACGATGTAAGCTGTACTCACAACAATACGGTTATGGAAACATTGGAAATTTAGAAGTCCGCGCCCGCCTTAATGGTGTGGGATATATAATCTTGGAACGGACGAATTGATATGCGAGCTCTTCTGCATATGCATGATCTTACGCATGGCGATATCAAGGGTCGTAAGCTCGTTCTTCGTCCCTTGAACCACCTAAAACGAGTGGAGTAGAACCGGGTCGGCTAGCATGTTAGTCACAGATACCTTGTTCAACGCTGACAGATTTGAAGACCAAATCTGTCGAAGAAGACGCTCGTATCTGCTTCGGAGAGACTCCTTCACTAATTTTACTTCCTGAATGCGGCTTTGAGCCAAGTCTAGGTATGTTTAGGTTTCTCCAGTTCCAAGATGTCTAATAACATTATTCACAAGCTCACGGTCCCCGGGAACGCCAGTAATCCGTCCTCGCTTCAAATTGATCTTGGCACACATGTCCAATCCAAAGTCCATATCAATCTCTCCGGTGTACCCCTCAACGATATTTGAAGCATACTGAAGTTGCTTTAAACTAGAAGCATAGATATTCAGATCATCCATATTAAATATATGAGTGACATTATGCTCGCAAAGATTTTTGTCGTCGCAGAGGTATCCAGGATAATTGTGTAGTACAAGAGCTAGTGGCAGAAGTCTGATGCAAAAGAGTAGAGATATGGAAGGTGACACTGTTCCTTATCATACAATCATTTCCAGATGAGATAGTAAATAGTTTAGGCAAGTTTTCCGCAAATAAAGCAATGTCCGCCTTACGGCAAACTTGCGAGGCAAACTTGAGGGAGACTTGCGTTGTAAGTTTTGCGGAAAGCTTGCGAGGCAAACTTGAGAGAAACTTGCATCGTAAGTATGCAGGAAGCTTGCGAGGCAAACTTGAGGGAAAATTGCTTCGTAAATTTGCGGGGAGCTCGCGAGACAAACTTAAGGGAAACTTGCATCGTCAGTTTGAGGGAAGCTTGCGAGACAAACATGAGGAAAACTTGCATCGTGAGTTTGGGGGAAGCTTGTGAGGCAAACTTGAGGAAATTTTGCATCGCAATATTCACGTAATTTTTAGGGAGGGCGCTGTATATGAAAAAAATAGTCCCGAAAATGTTAATAATGACTATAGTCAATTAGAAGGCCAATAAAAAAACAAGAATTTAAGTATCATAGTGCTTATAATGAAACTTCAATGACAACAGTGAAATTAGCCTTATTTTATTATAGATATATAAAATATAATAGAGCGCTCCCTGAACTTTGCCTAAATATTGCGATGCAAGTTTCACTCAAGCTTGTCTCGCAAGGTCTTCTCAAAACTTACGATGCAAGTTTTCCTCCAGTTTGCCCCGCAAGCTTTCCTCAAACTGACGATGCAAGTTTCTCTCAAGCTTGCCCTGCAAGCTTCTCTCAAACTTACGATGAAAGTTCAGCTCAAGTTTGCCTCGCAAGCTTTCCTCAAACTTACGATGTAAGTCTCCTTCAAGTTTGCCTCGCAAGTTTGCCGTAAGGCGGACATTGTCATACTTGCGGAACACATGCCTGAACCTTCTCGTGTAAGCTTCCGAACCTTGCATCGCACACTTTAGGCAAGTTTGCTGCAAACTATTGTGCTATCTGGGCTTTCCAACAGACAGATGATAAGTCCATGAGAAGATCAATTGAAAGCTTTCCGGTAGTCAATCCAGGCCATCGACAGGGTGCGCTGGTAAGTTGCTGCGTCTTTGCAGACGCACCTGCCAATGAGCAGATTCTCTCGGTAGCCTGCTAGACCTTTTTCCGACCCACGTTGTTCGTACATCTCTCTCCACATAGGCCAAATTCTTCGAAAAATCCTTTCGTTTAGAATAGCTGTAAAGATCTTATAGAATGTGTTCAAACAAGTTATTGGCCTGTAGTTCCTTGGGTTGGGCAAGTAGCCTTTCTTTGGCAGGACAATAGTGCATCCTAACACCAGCCACTGCGAAATAAGCGTCTCTGACTTCAAATATGAGGTGAAGACGCGGGCTAGATGTTGGTGTGTAGAAATAAACTTTTGCACCAGAATTTCTTGATACCATCTGTTGCTTTCTTCACCTCTTCGGCAGTGGGTGATGGACATTCCTCCAAAGATGTTATGAGGTTGTCGCAAAGCTCCTTGAAGTGGATGATATTTTTAGTGTTTTTCTTCAGTTCCAGTGTTTTTAGGATCTTGTATACTTCTCTCCAAAAAGTCTTTACCTCGTCGGGCTTGGGTGGATTTTTGACAGGAACAGGGAGATCGCTGAAGGGGCGCGACGGGCCAGCGAGAAACTGTTGATTCTCTCTGACACACCTCTCCCTCTTCAGTATTCTTTTCCTTATGTCAGATAACACCCGTTTTTTGTCAACAGTGTGCTGCTTCATTGTCAGCAGTTTTGACTTGTTCCGTGTGTGATGGCAGATCCTCAGTTCGTGGGCAAACTTTCGGACCCCTTCCGTGAACGGCTTACCAGATGTTATGTAGTCAATTTTACACTAAACACGGGAAGCATTCTGTCTTGCCATCCACACTTCTTCTTCAGATGCTTGCAAGCGTCTTTTGGTTTTTTGATCTATCGTCGATTTTAGCATTCGGTTTGAATCAGCCAAAGCTTTCACCGCACCATTAACTGAAAAATTGATAATCCAGCGAGCTTGGGGCTTAGGAGGAACCTGGATGTTAATGTTTCTCCTTGTTCTGAAATCGCGATCATCTCTCAGGAGGTGCTTGCTTTCCGCGGTTGGTCTTAATGTCGCTTCCTCCTCTTCGTTTGCGGCTTGTTCATACAGCGGTTGTGGAAGCACTCTTCGTACATATCCAGTTTTCGAGACAACAGAGTATGCAAACGCGCTATGTAGCCTCCGTCAACAGGGATAATGCTGGCATCGTAGCCGTCCGGCAAGTCATCCTCGAGTCAACCCTAGCGGACCGAATGAACGGAACGGATACGCTACAGCGTATCCTTATAGTATCCACATCGTATCCTCTCCGTATCATGCAAGAAAAACTCATTAAAAAAGCAAGATGAACATTTAACTTGTTGAAATTCGGATTCTACGTGAAAATTTGCGTTAGAAGTTCACGGAGTAATTGCAGTAGTTTTTCTTGCAACGTTAAAAACTTCAAAAAAATATTATACCTGTCATTATTGTGGGCTGAACGCGACTTCAAATGCATCGTCGTTCAGTAGCAACATACTACCTACGCGATTATGGATGCGCTTGAAGTCGCCTTCTGCGCACGTTGTCAATAGGTATTATATTTTTTAAAAGTTTTTAACGTTGCAAGAAAAACTATTGCAATTACTCCATGACCTTCTAACGCAAATTTTCACGTGGAATCCGAATTTCAACATGTTAAATGTTCATCTTGCTTTTTTAATGAGTTTTTCTTGCATGATACGGGAAGGATACGATGTGGATACTATAAGGATACGCTGTAGCGTATCTGTTCCGTTCATTCGGTCCGCCAGGGAATTCGTCCACTCAATGTGAGCGTTTCTGTTTTTGTGGTTGGGTAGTGTCATTATTATTCCCACGAGCAGCTAGGGAAAGGGTTCGTTAATCCTTGTAGAGCCCCGCATACAAGGATAAGGCTGCATACTCTGAGAAGTCGCCTGGTATCCCAGAGTTACTGTTGTTACGCCTCCAGTTGGGGGTTGTTCCTTCGGGACCATCCCTGGACAATTATTTGCGACTGATGATTAATTATTGTAATCACATTCAATTTTCAGTTTATGGTAGGGCGAGAGTTTTGGCCGATTCCAATCGAAAGGCAAAACCAAGATGGATCAAAAGACCAAAAGACGCTTCCATCAACTGAACAAGAAGATTGCTGGGAAAAACAGTATGTGTTCCGTGTTTCGTGTGTGATTGACTACATAACATCTGGTGCATCGTTTACATAAAGGGCCCAAAAGTTCGCCCACACACTGAGGATCGACTATCAAACACAGAACAAGTCAAAGCTGCTCACAATCAAGCAGCATATTGTTAACAAAATACGGGAGTTATCTGACGCAAGAAAGAGAATACTCAAGAGGAAGGGCTGGGTCGGGGAGGATCAACAGTTTTTTGTTGATTCATCGCGCCTCTTTAGCGAAATTCATGTTTCTATCAAAAATCCCCCTACGCCTGAGGAGGTTGAGACTTTCTGGAGAAAGATTTTCGAGGTTCGACACCCAGCTGAAAATTCCTGTACAGGAACCTGACAGGTTCCTTTGGAGGTTCCTGCACCGGTTCCTGTACAGGAATGTACGCAGGTTCCTGGTACACCGGTTTCTGCCGCGGATCCTGCGAGGGAACTTGCGTTCGTTCCTGTAGAGGAACCTGGGTATTCAAATACCTGTACTGGTTCCTGCATTATCGTGGATGTTGCTGCAAGAAATTCCCTAGGGAGGATGCTGTACAGTCGGGACACTCGCATGTGTATATATAGTTAAAAGTTTGTCATAGGGACAACCGCAGGATTTCACCGGGAGCGGGTGCTAATCTGAAAAATTGCACCCGCTCCTAGCGAAATCGCGGTAAAATTCCAGCTGTAACCACGTCTCACGACCGTGCGGTAGGTGGTTATAGTCTGCGACGAGGACAATACGATGATCCGGCAAAAGTCTTGTGTACCCTGAGGGCACGAAGCGACCCAAGGTCTTTCAGGGCGACACTATGCGCGTTCCTAGTGTTGCCGTCGAGCGAGGCCTCGACATTTTCGAGACAAGACAAGACGAGCCTTACCTGCCGTCTTGAATTGATCGTCTTGGGTCTTCCTTGAAAATGCCGAGGCCTCGAAATGCGAGGCCTTGCCTTGGGCTTGTCTTGGCGCCTTGAGTTTGCACTGCCAGATGTGGGAACACCAGCATTGAATGAAAATACCGTATTCTGAGGCTCCAGCCTCCCTGACCCTTCTCAGAGTTGAACGAAAATCCCGTAATCTGAGACGCCAGCCTCCCCGGTTCTTCTCAGCAGGGGTCTTTTCTGTAAGCTGGACGAAAATACGAATCCAATTTTTTTTTTAATTTTTGAATTACCGATATGTAAATATAATATTCGGAATGTAAAAGTTTTCACGATTCCCGGGATATGTAATTTGTCCAAAAAAGTTAAAAAATTGAATACGCTTAATGTATGAAGCAGACCGAAACCGTCTCAAATGAAACAGCTTCTAGTTTTACACTTGAAGTCGCAGAATTCTCGAGAACCAAATACGGTTTTTTTTGTATGAAATTAGGCGCTACATATTTTTTTGTGTTTCAAAAAAAAAGTCTCAAGAAGTTATGCGCATTTTAATTTTGTACTTTATATTTAAAAAGACCCAACATCTTTTCTTTAAGCATCTATAACTTTTGATCTAATGGAGACATTTCTTGTTTTTTTTTGTTATTATAATTTAATTTACAGTCTTCTTTCATAGTCCACCGGAAAAATGTGAAAAGTTTTAAAATTCATACAATCGCGGCGGTTTATTCTGAAAAAATAAAAGTCGATTTTCTTAAAAAATTTCTTAAAAAATCTTCCTCTATATTGTTATGCGGTTTAAATCAATGTGGTGGCCAGGAGAATCGTTTTCATACAATATAATTTTATACATTTTTTGCAAGCAACGACAGACGAGAAAAATGTTAAGATAAAAGTTTGCGAGTTCCAAAAATTTCTATGAAAAAAAACTATTGTTCTTATATGATATCTTTCATTTTGTACGATAAAAATTCAAAAACTACATTTTAATGGAAAAATATTCTCCTGGCATTCAAAAATGACTCAGCCGGCTCAAAACTAATGCGATATCTTCCTCGTATAAGCTGAAATTGTAAAAAGAATATGGGAAAAAATAAGAGAGGTTGGGGTTTTCCATAAAATCTTTTTTAATTTCTTTCATCAAGTTTTAAAAATATGAAAAAAATACTTTTCGGAACGCCCCACTGTTTTTATTCTTAAAAATATTGTTTAAAAGGTTCTCCTAATAGATAATGGAAGAAACGCATCCTGTCAAATGTATGCAGGCTAAACTATTTTTGAGGCAGAAGCATCCTACTCCTTAAATCGAAACAAAGGACATGATTAAATATTATGAAATTGCCCACTATCTATGAAAAATGTTTACTCGTGTAATAGAAAACCGCCTACGAGGAAGAGTTTTGTAACCTATATATATTTCGTAACCTACGTTAATTCTCGAAACAACAAATTTTGTAATTTCGTACAAAAAATGGTTTGAAAAAAAATGTATTGAATAACAAAGGTATGAAAAAAATTGAGTAAAAAAAATTTACGAACAAAAGTTTTGGAAAAAAATTTTTCGTTGAAAAAAAATTTGTTGAAACAAAAATTTTATGAAAAGAAATTGTTGGAAGAAAACTGTATTAACAAAGAATTAGGTGAAAAAATTGTTTGGAAAGAAACTTTATGAAAGAAAAATTTTGGAAAAAAAATGTTGAAAAATTTTCTTGTATTAAAAAAAAAATTAAAATAATTTTTTAAAATTATTAATAATTATAATTATTTAAACAAATATTATTTATAAGTTTTATTTGTCACTAATTATAATTTTGTATTGCAAATTGTTTCTTAATTATTTAAGTACAGTATTTAACTATCACTACTACATTGGGATTGATGTTATTACTTGCATCCAAAGTCATCCTATGAGAGCTTTAATTTATTATCGCTTCCCAGGTGGTCGGAAAATATCCACATCTGCTGGAGGAAACTCAAGCCTCCAAGACGAGGCCAAGGCAAGGCCTCGAAATTTGTCCGCCTTGCTTTGCCTCGAAACGCGAGGCCTCGAGCTCTCCTTCCTTGCGTTCCTCGACCTGTTCCTTGCCATTCCTCGTCTCGAACGGCAACACTACGCCTTCCCCTCTTTGGCATTACACTTTTACCACTATCCCTCGCACTACGCAATTATCTTGGGCATCTTTGCGGCTAGCCTAATCATCGATGGCATAATGTCACTCATGCATTTTATATGGATGACCGGAAGATCTATACGTCTGCAGGAAAGTAGCTTCGGAATTCTTTAAGGATTGTCGAGAGGTACACAGGAGAGATTGCTGTGGACTTTGGATTGGATAGTCTGCAGAGATTCATCTGAAGAAAGGAAAGATTGTTGTCGTTACCACTGACCTTGAGCTTGTGAATATAAGTGTTGTTAGACAGCTTGACGCTGGATATCCCCCGTGATCTCGTTTTGCGACAATCATGAATTGGAGCAGGTTGTGAACTTGTGTTTCCAATTCACCTGAATTCGTCAGCGCGAATACAGTTAAAGCTTGGCCTATTCCATCGAATTTTTAGACTTATACGCTTGGGATCGCTGGTTCGTGTCTTGAGGCATGCAATTTTTATTCATTGCCAGCGAATCAGAAAGCAAGAATCGGACGAATTCAATAATTTTAATTCGGCACATTTCGCGCCAATTAATTTACCAATTTACCACCTCAGTATACTGTAGCCGCATTTTACGTCAAGAAGTTCCCGGCGATGGATGCAGAGCGTTCTATGCACAATCTGAGTACCTAGGAACCATACTATCCGGGTCTCCCATTCACGCGGGAACGACGTATCTCCACAGACACAATGTGGCCCTTAGTTGCTCTTGCGTTCTTGGCCGCGACTCTGCCCAGCCGAACGCTCCGAGGGAGATAGAATCAATTGTCCAAAACGAGAAGTGCCAAATTGACTGGAACTACGAGTTTTGGATAGCAGTCTCCATTGCACACTCGAGACTTGACATCGTTCTCCAGGACTTTGAGAATCGAACTATATTCGTGATCGAATTGTCGGCTCCGGCCGACTATAACATCACTGCTAATGAGAAGGAAAGTGAAGTATGGTATCAAGACCTTAAAAGGGAATTGCAGCGACTGTACCAAAAATATTTGTTTAAAATAATTGTCCTTTTGATCGGTGCTCTCGTAGGTACGAAACTATCACTGGTTCGGAACCTCAAAGCCATAACCGCATGCTAAAGATATATTAAGGCTTTGCTTGATAGATGTAGAAGACGTCATTCTTGGGTCGCTCCGTGTCCTCAAGACACACAAGGATTATGCCGGCGTGTCATTGTGATTTCTTCGTACCCTGTGGCTACCCATCTCACGGTCGTAGGAATTGGCCATAGGTGTGATTTACCGCGGTTCTACTGGGAGCCAATGTCATTTTCAAGGATGGCAGTTGCTCCCTTAAGGTTAACAAATTTTTAAAAGATTTAATGACCTATAGCGAATGACCAACGGCGATACCACGCTGAAAACACCAGTTCTCGTAAGATCACTGAAGTTAAGCATTGTTGGGCGCGGTTAGTACTTGGATGGGTAACCGTTCAGGAATACCTGCGTGCTGTTGGCCCGTCGTGGGTCTGGTGGGCCCACATTGGTAGTAAATATCCACCTAGAAACACTGCCCGAATCGGGTAGTGAGGCAATGAACTTTCGAGTTCGAACTGCTAATCTATGTATGTATAGCGAATAATTGTAAAACATTGCGAATTGCTCATTAAATCGAATTCAAAATTGCTATCCATTTGAATCCGCCTTTTCCTATCAATTTAAATACTTTCAGCATAGAAACAGCTGAAATAGGCTGAAACAGCTGCCCATGTGCACTTTCAGCGTAAGGTACTTTTGACACTGGTCTCGCGGTGCTTGAAATCTATCTACTAAATGCCATAGATCGGTGTAGAATTCTGCATACTTTTTTATAAGTTTCTCGTGTTTCCTAATGGTAGTGCCTCAGGGAAATTTTTCCGCATAGAAAATCTGTATAGTTGTAGTATATAGATGTTCCAGTGATGTATTCTATATTGATATCAAAACAGAACTTCTGCCAGTTTCTATATGGCTTTCCGAGTCTAATTTGTTAGACGTCGCGCTAAATCACCTCAGTATAAATCTATACGAATGTTACAAAAAAGAAATCGATATGAAATTCCAAGCAGAAGTTTTACTAGTTTCTATATGAATGTTCAGAATAGGATTTTTTATAACACGTGCATGATTTCAGCCCTTTTCGACGCCTATGAAGCCTGGCTAAAGCTCTACTTTTTACTCCCTAGGGACTGAAAAGTGACGTCAGAGGTGAATAATGAAAATTAAACATTTATGAGCTCTATCGCATTTTACAATTATCAGCCCACTTACCGTAAAAACTGGGAGGAAATTTTGGTTGCAGATAATAGAATTTTGCGGTTATTTGTGGAAAGTTACCCTATATAACTGACCAAATTACCGTACATGACCGAAAATTTTCATAAATTTCCGGAAATTTTTAAAAATGAATTTTGGGTAATTTATGGTAAGTTACCATATTTACCGGTAAAACTACCATGAATGGCCAACAATTGTCATAAATTGCCGGTTTATGGAAATTTTTACAAATGAATTTTGGGTTATTTATGATAAGTTATTATATTTGCCGGTAAAATTACCACAGATGACCGAAAATTTTCATAAATTTCCGGAAATTTATGGACATTTTTAAAAACGAATTTTGGGTGATTCATGGAAGTTACCATATTTACTGGTAAAATTACCATAAATGACCAAAAATCTTCATAAATTTCCGGAAATGTATGAAAACTTTTAAAAATGAATTTTGGGTAATTTATGGTAAGTGACCATATTTACTTGTAAAATTACCACAAATCACCGAAAATTTCAATAAATTTCCGCAAATTTATAGACATTTTTAAATTGAATTTTGGGTAATTTATGGTAAGTTACCATAAATCACCTCTAAAATGACCGTAAATTACCAAAAATGTCCGGCAATTTTTTTATTGAGTTTTTGATAATTTGTAATAAGTTAACATAATTTTCATACTTCTTTATTCAAAATCTAATATGGACTGAAATTATGACTGTATTTCGAAAAATTTCTGAAATTATCCGTTTGTACTGAAAACATACACTCGTCAAAAAAGCCCCTCTTCTCCCCCAAGGTGCATAATATACTATTTCAGACGCTGCGCTAAGTCCCTATCGATATATGGATGTTGCAAATATGTGATCTATGTAGAGTTTCAAACAGAACTTCTACTAGTTTATATAGATATTAAAACCTATTGAGCGCTCATATCCTCAACTTGTTGTCAGCAACCCTTACCGATCTTTTCAAGCATATTATTTACATATCACCATTTCAGACTCTTTGTCTACCACGCACCTTTGAATTATAGGGTCAACCATGATGTCAAATGTCCATATAACGCAATATCCATAAAACCCTTCCCTTGCTTTTTCCCGCTGGGTCAAATAAACCCAGAAGTGCCCAAAAGCGCGAGGAGATCACGAAAGCGTATATCGATCGCTGCATGTAACGCGCCATCGGAAAACAACGGGATTTATTTGCCAATTAGACAATTAGGGATGATCGGGTTTGGGTGAGAAGGGCGAGGGTCGAGGTTCGTGTACAGAGTGCACCTCTTGGCTTGAAGAACAGCGCGCGAATTACACGGTCCGGCGCAGAGTATTTGCCCTCGAGCTCGTCGACAATGTTGACCTTTTGGCCTGCACCAGCGGGCTACCGTTAACCACCGAATGGAATTCTGCGTGCAAATTAACGATGTTTGCTCTTAACCCTTTCACCTCAATCTCCGCTCCCTCCTGCTGAGTCTTATCCCATCTCGCTGTATCTCGAGAACTACCCCTTTTATGCAACCTGTGTACCACATATATATATTATACACCCCCCATGGGGATATGATGTGTTCAATCTTCTGGCAAAAGACACGAACGATGTCGATCGAAAAAAGTAAAAATTAAATCAATCTTTTCATTTATGGATAACTTAATTTAGTTTAAAGTTGGGGCGAAAAAATAGATAAAGGTAGAGATTTTGGAATGAAACCGAAAAATTTAAGAATGGATAGAAATAGTTTTTTCACCGTCTTTACTAGGTTAAAGTACATCGAAATTCATTTGATATATATTTTTCATTTATGCCAATGGGCCTTAGATTCTGAGATATCGAGGTTTGAATATGTGTGCTTGAGCGCTCGACTCGCGACTAAATAGTATTAACATCACAATTTACATTTAAATGGTAAAACTTTTTTTTAATTTGTCTGCTCCCACTCGTGGAATATATTCCAATGCCCAAAAAAGAAAGCACTCTAAATTTGGGCGGAATCGGGTAATATTTACTCATGCATCAAGGGCCTTGATCACGCAGAAAACACGCAAAAACGAAAATCTTCATAACTTTTCCAATTTTTATTCAAATCAATCGTCCACCAAGGATCGATATCTAAATGTAATGCTAGAAATATCTTGATAATTAAAAACTCGAAATTGGAAAAATCATAAAATGGCAGTCCCCTAATTGGACCCAAAAATGATATTTTCTATACAGTTATTAACAAAGGGGGATCAAAAATACTGAAAAAAAAATCGAATAATAAAGCCAATACAAGGCCTCAAAATCCAAAATTTAGAAAAGATCCAAAATGGCGGCCAATTACAAACTCAAAAACAACTCATTTATATCGTTATCAACCGAGCGAAAACCAAATGTTTGGCTTCGGAAACTATCTGATAAATTCAAACAATCTATAATTTAAAAAAATCAAAAATGGCGGTCAATAAAAAACTGAGAACATTGTCAGAACAAGAAGTTTAGCTTCGAAAACTAAATGATAATTACAAAAATCGAACATTTTGGGAAAATCTAAAAAAGTGGCCAATCAAATTTTTTTTAATTAGCTCATTTCTACAGTTTTCAACGAAATGATTTTAAACTTTGTCAGAATAAGAAATTAGGATTCACCTTCTATGAGGTACTTCGAAACAAATTATTTATCTATTACCTAATCTATGTTATTTTTTTTGTTATCTTAAAAACTATTAAGAAAACTTGCATACAAGCATATCAAAACTTGGTTTTCGAAATTTAATTATTTGAAATTGATGATATGGCCGCTATTTTGGATTTTTTTTTTTATTTTAAATTTGTCGAATTATCATATAGTTATCATATCATATTATAATATCATATAGAAAAATTTTGCTTCTTGCGATGTTTAAAAAAATTTAATTGAAAACTTTGGAAATGAGATATTTTTTGAGTTTTCAACATAATTTTTGTTTGGGGCACCCAAAAGGATAGGTGGGTTCTTGGATTGTTGGAAGTGGACAGTATTATAAAATGCAGATTTTATTTTTTTTAATTCTTTAAACAATATAATATCAGAAGTAAAAGTAATGAAAAACTATTTTTTATCAGCAATAATACGAGGAATAGCTTTTTCGCTATATATCTTGATATATCTGTTCTATTTCTGTCGAATTTTATCACTGTTAATACCATTCTATACTTTTTGACGCTATTCCTTCAAAAAAATCTGAATAAACCCAGATGTAAAATATGAAAACTATAATGGCCAGTGTACCCGATAGCCATCCATTCACAAATCAGTCTAAAAAGAGGTCGGCAAGCGACCTCAAGTAAGAGTTTCGTAGGCCTAGGCCTAAATCTACAAAAATTGCCATTTTTCTTATTATTATTTGAGGCGTTCCGGAAAAAACCGCGCTATAGAAGAGCTTCCAGCATGAGGGTTTAAAAAACAAATTTTTGTAATTTTTCATACTTTTCAATCACAGATATAAAAAAAAGAAAACTATAACATAGCACTACCCAGATAACAGTAGGTGCGGGTGCATATTAGCCGCATCCAATGTGCTCACCAAATGTGGGTACGATGCGTGCACCATGATCTTCACGGAATGCGCTTCATTTGATGAAGGCACTGTGCTTTCACAGTGCCTGTACTTACATTTAGTGCTTCAATTAACTTTACTAATTTCAAATTGATGAAAAAGTATTGCAAATCGCATAATCTTATTATCTTGTTTCAATTATAAATGTTTTTCTGCAAAAACAATTATACTTTATATATTGCAATTTGCAATGGGGAACTGCATGCTGGATTCACAAGAGTCTATCAAGCATTCATCTCGCGATTTTTTCTAATTACGCAACTTGTTACACATAAAAAAATAAGCATCTCAGCTATTTTTCTCGAAACTTTTATTTGAAGAGTTATCGCATTTATAATTTGTCTCTATTTTTTAATTTTCTGTAAAAAGAATGACAAATGTTCATAATAATTTATGACGTTTGACTTAGATTTAATGAAATAATTTAAACTACACATTTTCACATGGAATTTACCGACGAATCCAATTTTTGAGGTAGCAACTAGCAACTACTTTTGATGATGCCTTTATGTTTATTCTCAAATGTTTTTTTTACATTTTTTTTATATTCCAAACAGTCTTCTTTAAGCAAAAATTGTTGCATTATTGAGATTTTATGAAATTTTGAAAATTATTTTTGTGTTCAAAAACTACTGAATAAATAAATCCAATGAAGAGGGCCACCATTGTATGCCGTAATGTTTTGTTCAATTATTAAGAAATTGAATTTAATTATTTTGGACCCTAAAGACAAAACCATTCCATCAATATTTAGTGTACAAGTTTAACAAAATGTTTGTAATTTTTTATAAAAATTGTCCTTTTCTTATTTTTTTATTCAAGTATCAACATATATTTTGGTGAGAAAAAAAGTTTTCTAAAATGTATGAGGGCTAGGTAAATTATTTTTAAAATTGATTTATTTTTTACACTTGCTAATGATTTAAGCCATTAATAAGCTTCAAAAGTAAATAAGCTTGATTAATTAATTAATTTATAATTTAAATTATATTAAAATTTTAAACTTTAATTTAAAAAATTGAACCCTAATTTATTAAAAATATTTAATTTTAATTACCATTTAAAACTTGTATGAATATATTATTTAATATAACAATGTAAGATATGTATATTAAATTAAAGATATAAAATTGGAATTGCAAATTTTAATTTCGCGCCACGTATTCCGTGTTTACGGTCAATATCGATTGTTTGTGAATTTTGATTTATTTTCATTAGTGTTCAGTAGGTTAGGAAAATCTGTCATCATATGCTGTTAAGTGCAAAAAAGTGAGTTATTATAGTTTATACCTTATTATTGACTTCATGCATCGCGAAAAAACCAAGTTTATTCGTAAAACACAACAGGCTTTTTATAAATATTGTTTTTTGTTGTCTTAAAGTAATCTTTCTGGACATATATATTTTTTATATTAAAAATTTCAAATAAATATTTGGTAAAAAAACTTTTTAGGTTAAGAATTTACAAAAATTTGACACATTTGTAATTTGTGAAGAGTAGAAGAGAGAACACAAAGCGGCGAGAGAAATTTTAGGGCCCCTCGTAACCACCCCCTCTCTCTTTTTGTTCAAAATTATTGTCACAACTAGTTAAAAAAACTTTAAATACAAACTAATATGTACGGGGCTTCTCGCAGTCTTGTGTCCTGGTACACTTGTATAATATCCGCATCTCTCGTTGGCCTTTATTCTGAACTAATGCCTAATATTAAGTATTATTAATATATTACTTAGTATTACTGAGTACTTTAATATTCACTGGAGTCCCGCTTTACCTTATTCCGATATACCAGATAAGGTGTTCCACGGGGGCGAGAGAGAGGCGCTTGCAAGGTCAGCGGAGTTGCGCAGTCTACGGTTCGGCACTATAAGAAGCCACAAGCAAGAAGGAGAAGAAGAACAGTTTGGAGAGTCCCGATTTACCGTTAAGGCCATTGAGGGTACCCCCGGAACTTAGCAAATAACGTAAATATGTAATTAACAGCTAAGTCTGTTTGGTAAATTTGAAGCAAGTGCATGTCAAAATTTAACGATTTGAACTCTGATGGACTCATGGATTCGCTATGTCAGCGCCGCCAAACGGAACTTTCTGGCCCGAATTCTTTAAAAGTTTTAAAACTTCGTTTTGTGTTAGTAAGTTTTTTACTTATAAGTTCTATTTTCATAGATTCAAGAACTTATTTCTGATTTAAAAGGTATGTTTTGTACGTATAAATAATATTTTAAATGGTATACGTTTCTTAATTTATGTACTTTAGGTAGTTTTTATATGTATATTATGTGTTCCTATAACTTCGTTATTTTCTGTTGTATTTAAAGAAATTAAAAGACTCACAAGCGATTGCAAAATATTGTCAAACTGATCAAATAAATAAAATAATGTTTCTCAATACTGAGAATTAGTTTTTAATTATTTACCGAAGTTCATTTATGCACTTTCAAGCATAAACCGCAAATCGCACGATATCCACATACGCGTGCGCTCATCTCGTGCGTACTATATGCGTCGCATATGCGGCCACAAATGCGTCGCATAATGCAGACACTTATTGACGATAAAACCTCACGAGATGCGCGCATTGTGCATGCGACATGATTGCATATTGTTATCTGGGTACTACGACTATACTACAACTATTACATAGATCGTAGCTTGAATAGTTATTTTTTACGCTAGGTGAGAGACGGGCAGTCTCTATATAGAAAATTCCTGTTTCAGCGAAAACTATTTTTATTTTATAAATAAATGTTCAGAACTATTTTCTAAGGAAATAGAAAATAATTACCACGCGAGTAAACAAAAAGTCCGATTGGAATACCATTAGAGGATTCCCAAGATACCAGCTTCCCAAATAAAATTCCTCTAAATAGTGGAGGCACGTTAGGTATTTATCTGGCATCGGAGCAAAAATGTTCGGATTTGCTTGATTTTTTTACATACTAAAAATGTGAAATAGTGAAATAGTTACCTGTTTAAAACTCCCGGAAATTTTTTGTTCAAGATATTTTCAGGTTCACGTTAATTAGGAAATTTTCTGTAAAGAAACATCATTTATGTTATGTACGAGATAATGTTCAGAAATGAATGTCGAAGTACCTTGTATTATAGTATAATGTGTAGGACCTTCATTGAGACGGAAATTTTATGAACAAAGTGGCGGAAAAGTGGAAAATGGGCAGGTGTTCCACGCGCTTACGTATAGTGGTCTCGGTCAGGTATACAAAAAACACGTTTTCGACGAGGAAAAAGTTTAGTTCCTGTTTGCCTGGCTTTCGGAAAGCATAATAAGTACGATTAGTGTAACTTTTTAAAAGAATGTATAAACTAATTTCTTTACGTAATTTTGTCAGGTTGTGTATTGTGTTTTAAAAGAATGAACAGTAATGCTAAGATCTGCAACTTGCTCCCCCGCGTGGAAATGGTCACCATGGGACAAAACACAAGTACCATGGCTCAAGTCTTGAATAAGTTTTTGCCCATAGTTCGCCCATAGTATGGCTGAAGTATGGCTTGTGTCCGAATCCCATGGTCGCACCATGCGAAATTACGAAATGCATTGAAAAAATGTCTTAGGCCAATTTTATGACGAATTGTGTCAATTGTATGGCTGTAAGTTGGTCCAACTTCAGGCCAACTATTTTACTCTGGATGCAGATTTTCATCAGCCCAATATCAGGCCAACTTTGTCGAAGGTCGGTCCAGATACCGAAATGATAAATATCGACCAATTTCGTTTGTGGACCATTGTTCCAACATATTCTACCCAGGGATCGGAACCTTTTAGGTTGGACCCGAGGTTTAAAGGTTCCTTAAGGGTTCGGGTCGGCACTGGACCCTTTAATTTCTTAAGGGACGAGTCCGGACCCGAAACATTTAAATTCTTAAGGGTCCAGGACCGAACCCGGCACCTTTAATTTCTTAAGAATCTAGGTCCGAACCCGGGTCTTTTAAATTCTTAAGGGTCCAGGTCCGAACCAGGAACCTTCAATTTCTTAAGAATCCAGGTCCGAACCTGTATATTTAAAATTTTGAAGGGTTCGTGTCCGAACCCAGAACCCTTACATTCTTATGGCGTCGGGTCCGGATCGGACCCTTCAGGAACCCTTTACTATCGGATCCAACCTAAAAGGTTCCTTGAATTATATTTCAGAAATTAGCCGATTTGAGAGAGAGAGTTTAGTTTGAGTTGTTGAAATTATTGAGTTAACTTGAGATTGCGCAAAAGTTTTCGACGGGAACTAAGGGTACGCAGAAAAGTGATACTTCACATTATTTTGCGCAGTAAATTTACGGGGCATATGTAGTTGCGCATCAGAGTTCAATGGCACATCTGGCTGCGCAGTAAAGTTTGCGCAGTGATGTAAGGAGTCGCTTTTAGATGTGCAGTAGATTTGCATAGCACTTACATCTGCGCCGTAGAGTTCTATGAAATTTACGGGTGCGCAGTTAAGTTGTGCATGTATGGCTGCGCAGTAGGGTTAGGGGCAACTTATAGATGCGCATTCATAGAATTCGTGGAATTAACTGAATTAACATAATTCACGGCATTCATATACTTTGTTCACCGAGAGAACGAATTTCTGAAATGACGAAATTTCGTTATCTATGGCAGCTTGTCAAAGAAGGGGAATCGTAGGCGTGAGTATTTGGCTGGAAAGTCCCTTAATATTTATGGCCTATTGTAACTGTCACGTACGGTCCGCTCATCTGTCCCTCAGTGAGGCTACACAAAATTTAGGAAACCACTGGGTCAGTCTATTTGAAAAAATTGTGTCCTCCTTTAACTGCAGTTGGCTGTCGACCGAACGAAACAAAATTTGTCGACACTTTCTTCCATAAAAAATCGCGCGACCGATTTCGTTCTCTCGGTGAACAGAGCATAGAATTCAAAAAATTAGCACAATTTATGGAACTTACGGAATTCACGGAATTAATGTAATTGGGGGAATTCACGGAATTTACGGAATTCTAGGAATTCATTGAATTTAGGGAAGTCACGAATTCAGTGAGTTCCATGAATACAGTGAACTTCATGAATTCAGTGAATTCCATGAATGAAGTAACTTCTGTGGATTTCGTGAGTTAAATGATTTCCGTCAATTCCATGAATTCAGAGAATTTAGTAAATTCTTTGAATTTCATGAATTCCGTGAATTCCAATCATTTCATGAATTCCATTGATTTAATGAATTTCGTGAATTCTGCTAATTCTATGAATGCCGTGAATTTCGCGAATTCTATGAATGCCGATAATTCCGATACCATTATACCATTAAGCCATTTCCCTTTCAGGGTAGGCGTGACACTACCCGATTCGGGTAGTGTTTCTAGGTGGATAGTTTCTTGTAGTAAATAACTACAAGTGTAGGCTCACCACACCCACGATGTGCCAACAGCACTCAGTAGTCTCGAATGGTCACCCATCCAAGTACTAACCGCGCCCAACGCTGCTCAACTTCAGTGATCTGAAAAGAACTGGTTTTTTCAGCGTGGTATGGCTGTTGGCCATAATTGATAATTCAGTAAAATCCATAAATTCCATGAATGCGCATCTGTAAGTACCCCCTAACCTTACTGCGCAGTCATAAATGCCTCGTAAATATACTGCGCACACGCGATTGTCATAGAACTCTATTGCGCAGATGTAAGTGCTATTTTACTCTAATGCGCATTTATAAGCACCCCTTACCTTACTGCACAACCATTGATGTCGTGCAACTGTACTGCGCATCCACAAGTGCCATATAACTCTACTGCGCGAATGCCCGTGGTATGTATCTGTACTGCGCATCCATAAGTACTCATTAACCTTACTGTTCAACCATAAATGTCGCGTAACTGTGTTGCGCATCCGTAAGTTCCATATAACTCTACTGCTCATACATAAGTGCTATGTAACTCTACTGCGAATATGAATGTAACGCGCGTCCGGAAGTGGCATACAACTGCATTGCGCAGACATAAGTGATACGGCGCAGATGTAAGTGCCATGCAACTCTACTGCGCATCTAAAAGCAACCCTTACCTTACTGCGCTGTAAATAGGGAGATTTTGCATAGCGTTTCGTAGGATACGGTAAACGTTAAACGATACGCTAACTAACGTCGGATAGCGGAAAACGTTAACGCTAAACTCGCAGAGCATGCGCAGAAACGCCATCACGTGACTTTAGCGTTTACCGTATGCTACGGAACGATATGCAAAATCTCCCTAATGCCGTGAAACTTTATTGCACAGTCATATGTGACAATGAATTCAGATGCACAGCTACAAATACCCCGTAACTTCAATGCGCAGAATAATGCGAAGTGCCACTTTTCTGCGCATCCTTAGTTCCCGGCAATCTCAAATCAACTCAATAATTTCAATACCTCAAACTAAACTCTCTCTCTCCAAATCGCCTATGTCAATTTCTTAAATATAATTCAAAGAACCTTTTTGTTTGGACCCGATATTAAAGAGTTCATCAAGGGCCCGGTCCAGAGCCTAACCCATAAGAATTTAAAGGGTCCGTTTCGGACCCGAACCCTCCAGAATTTAGAAGGTCCGGACCCGGACCCGGACCCTTAAGGAATCAAAGGGTCCGGTTTCGGACCTGGACCCTTAAGAATTTAAAAGTTTCGGGTCGGGACTCGTCCCTTAAGAAATCAAAGGGTCCAGTGCGGACCCGAACCCTAAAGGAACCTTTAAACCTCGTGTCCAACCTAAAAGGTTCCGATCTCTGGGTAGAATATGTTGGAACAATGCTCGACAAACGAAATTGATCGATATTTATCATTTCGGTATTTCGACCGACCTTCGACAAAGTTGGCCTGACATTGGGCTGATGAAAATTCGCATCCAGAGTAAAATAGTTGGCCTGAAGTTGGACCGACTTACAGCCATATAATTGAGACAATTCGTCATAAAATTGGCCTAAGACATTTTTTCAATGCATTTCGTAATTTCCCATGGTGAAACCATGGGATTTGGACAAAAGCCATACTTCATCCATACTATGGGCGAACAATGGGCAAACTATGGGCAAAAACGTATTCAAGACTTGAGCCACGGTACTTTTGTTTTGTCCCATGGTGACCATTTCTACGCGGGCCGTTATTAAGAAATAATTGAAGTGCAATACAAAGTATATATAATATTTATTTATATATACTATACGATATACTATATATGAATCATTTCTTACATATACTATTCGAAAATTACAAGATATAAATATGTTTTACATATTTTTAAAGTATCAGGCATTCATCAGTGGATCCTGAGAGTAATGACACGATCTCCAATTTTCTGCGATAATCACATATAATGGATTTCTAATACAAGGAAAATATGCTGTTACAACAATAAAAATAATGAATATAAGTACACGATTTATTACTTATAAATTATTTCAAAATGTATGACGGGTGAAATGGCACAGGCACGGTACAAGGGCTTAAGTGAGAAAATGAGAATGTTACAGGAGGGACAAAAAGTTGTTTAAATTTTGCAGATTTGATTAGAAAAAATAAATAAATAATGGTCTTAAAGTACTATCAGAGTACAACAAATGGTGAAAGAAAGCCCTAAAAAAAAGTAACCTTCTCAGAGAAAATCCTTGTCAAAGTAGCAACGTTTCCCAAAAAACGCCTCGTCTGAGACTAAAAAATCTGCATAAATTTTGCAAATTTCAAGTTTTTGTTTTAACTAAAAACTTGTTTCGGGCGATTATTTACTTCTATTGATTCGTAAAAAGGAACGATGGGTCCCCAAAAAATGCCAGAGTTGACACATAAAAAACTGCATAACTTTTTTTACAAATAATTTCGGAGAAAAATTAACTAATGTTCTCGACATGTTATTTGGGTCTACTGATTCTCAAAAGAATGGGTTGAACAAAGCAACCGTTTACGAGAAAATCCTTGTGAAAGGGACTAATTTCCTTCTCTACAATGTGTATACAATATTTTGAAACCTATATATAGATTTTGTGTAGTTTACAAAAAAAAAAATACTTTTGGGCCATTCTGAACTCTATTATACTACGAAAGAAACACTTAAAAAAGTGACCCACTTCTGAAATAACCCTTATGCAATTGCGGCGTGCCCCCGAAAAGACGGAACTGTGAGACAAAATAATGTGTAAGTTTAACATTTTTTATGTATAAAAAATTTTCAAATACTGTTTTTTGTACTTATCAGGCTGTATTGACTTGTATGAGCAGCAGGCTAAAAAACAACGATTTCCGAGAGAAAAATATTCAAATATCGATTTTGAGTGACACGGATAAAACATTCCTTTCCTATGACTGTTTCTGCCTGTAATAAAGCGTTTATTATTACATTTTGCTCAACTTTAAAAGCAGACAAAACGTTTACTAGGCAACAATATACACTAGGGTGCCCCAAAAAAGGAAACAAATTTGTTGTCTGCCCCCGTCCCCCGTACTATCTTAGCTATATCGAAAGATACTCGTTTACTATTATCAAATTTACCGTGCATAGAAGATGCAGCTTTGGAGCACCTGAAAAAGATTGATCTACAAACACAAATATGTTAAGGTAATTATTTGTTACCAAAAGAATGGGGATGGAAATTGGGAAAATTTTTAGGGCCAAATCCCATGAATAAACATCCAACTCTTCGATAATTTGATGAAAATTATTCTTTGCAAATGCAAATCAGGTTGTGGAGGAAATTGTGGATGCAGGAAAAGTGGACTTCTGTGCACAAGCCTGTTCCGAATGCAACGGCATGAAAATGAAAATAGACCGGAAGGTGAAGAAATTGATACAAATTTGTAAATATTCAGCAAAGATTACATGTCATTGATGTATAAAATAATTTTCTCCTCTTATTTATTGTATCATATTCATTCATTTGTTGTAAAAAAATTATTTCATGTAAAATGGTATATTTTGAATTTGTGTGAATTGTAGTCAATAAAATCCTAATAGAATATCTAGTTATTTATTATTTATTTATTTATTTAACCATTACATTCCCCGCGTTCTGAAAAGGTCATTTAATGGGTAACATGATATATACACAGGAAAACGCATTATAAGGAAAAATAAAAGTAAAACTAAGGATATATACAAAGCGATGGTAGAGGCGATTACATGTGAAAAATGTGGGCATTAAGACAAAGCAAAAGCAAAAAATCTTTAGGATTGGAAAATTAACTGGACAGCCATATATGTAGTATAAGGTCGTCGTTTTAAGAAAATGTTAAACAATAAGAACTCGAAAATAAAAGAAAAAAATATAACTCAATTTCTAGCCTGAATTAAATAAGATATAACGCATCTGGAAAATTCTGATTTGTTAACAAATCGCTCGTAAAATCGTTCGTAGAGTTGGAGACAATGCTATTTATGTTGGTGCACGTAAAATAATTTGAATTGGTGCCCTCTGACTGATAACGTTTTTGGGTGCAGGTGCGTAGGAAAGTTCATAATAACGTGTTATAATAACTAATCAGTCGTGTAGTATAAGATCTTCGCTTAAAGAAATTGTTATACAACAATAACTGGAAAGTAAGAAAAAGAAACTTTATGACGAATTTCTAGCCTGAATTAAATGTGAGTTAACGCAACTTACGAATTCTGATTTGTTAACAAAAAAAAGGTCAAAATCATTCGTAGAATCGGAAACAATACTATTTATGTTAGCACACATATAATAAATTGGTGCCCTCTGACAGATAACATTTCTGATTGCAGGTACATACGTAGGTAATAACGTGTTGCAGATCTAGGAACTTTAAACATTATTTGCCGTAAGGTAGCTGGTACGTCCACTTCAGATCGTAAAATTTTAAATATAAAAAGGCAAGCGGCTAGAATACGACGCTCGGCTAGCGTCAAGAAATCAAAACTTGCGCACATAGCAAGGTAGTCCGAGCCACGGGGGGGGGGGGGGGAGGTTCTGTCTCGCTTGAAAGTTATGTACTTGAGGAACCTTTTTTTAATGTTCTCAATTTGAGTTGCATACTTTGCATGAATTGGATTCCAAATGATAGAGCAATATTCTAGTCTCGACCTTACCATAGCATTATAGAGCATATTTATAGAAAAAATGTCACTAGAAAGTTTACTAGATCGAATTATAAAGCCCAGCGCCCTCAAGGCATAGGATACCATATGTTGAATCTGATCTGTAAATAGAAGTTTAGGTTCGTATAATAGACCTAGGTCACGGATAGAGAAAACCCTTTCCAGCGGGGTAATATCAATATTATAGTCATGAAAAATTGGTCTGACTGATCTTGAAAAGGCCATGACACGACATTTTTTAATATTTAAGGGCAATTTATTTTTATTACACCATTGGAAAAGGTAATCTAGGTCAGACTGGAGGGCCTCATGGTCTAATTGGCTCATAATAGTTTAAAAAAACTTCATTTCATCTGCATATTTTATTTATAAGTAAAAAAACCAATTAATTACGTTACACTTTTTGTTCTTAAATTTTAAGTAATTTTTGCAATTTAGCAATCAATAATATCAAAATTAAATTAATAGTTATTTATTATTTTTATTAATGAATTATTATTTTTTATTTATAAGCCAAGAAACTAATCCATGGTGTTCAACTTTTTTTTCCTTCAATTTCAGGTATTTTTGCAAATTTTCAATTGATAAAATCCTAATTAAATATCTCAATATTAATTATTATTATTAATTAATTATTATTTTTAATTTTCAGGCAAAAAAAACAATCCATTATTTTAAACTTTTTTACATTCTCATCCTATAATGAGAAGGTATTAGATTTGTGTAACATTTGACCCCCGCCCCGTTTTTGTCAAATTTCCACGTTTTGAGACCCCCTGAACCCAAAAAACAGGTTTTTACAAAATGTCTCTCTATTAGTTTGCCTGTCTGTCATTTTGGATGAAAATTCAAAAAGTGAGCACATTTTCAAAATTTTTGAGAACACTTTTTTTTAATATTTAAAAATTCTATGGGCAGGATGTTAATTACTCAAAAGGCGAAAAAAAACATTCTTATGACTTTTTTTGATAGAAGAAAAATTACCGGAGTTATAGCTTTTAGAAAATTAAAAAAAAGAACGAAAATGAACATTTTAAGCCAAACAACGCACGATATGAAAAAGGTCAAGAAAAGAAAAATATTTCTTTTTGAACACCCTACAATATTGTTGAAAGCCTTTTTAAAATTTTTTTGAAAAATGTTAAATTCAAATTTTTATCGCACAAAAAAATAATGAAAAATCAAACATTCCATTTTGCGGTAAAACTATAGAAGATACGAAAATAGACGAATAGACAAAAATTGAGCACTCAAAAAAGATATACAAATTTGTTATTAATCACTTTTTGATGGGACGCGTAGGTTTTGTTTCGTTTGAAAAAACGACACAAACCACGAAAAAAATTAATAGACAAAAGTTGTTCACTCAGAAAATAGCCACAAATTTTTCAATAGTCATTTTTTGATAGGATGCGTAACTTTGTTTCAAGGCGTAAAAAGTTACATTGAACATAAACAAATTAAATTTATAGAAAAACGATACAAGTTGCAATAAAATGCATAATAACAAAATTTTTTTTTTTATAGGATGGGCACTTTTTTCCATTATAAAAACAAGACAAGGAAAATACGCCTGTTTTTAATATCAATGCATATTATGAATTGTAATAATATACATTTATTGAAATTATATAAAATTTTCACGGTAGCTGAGGATAAAATTAAATGCAAAATACGGAACAAATATTGAAGTAATCATGATAAATACAATTTGTACTTTATTTTGCAATATCTAAATAAGCAATCACAGGCCGACGTACAGAAATAAATGTAATATACATTTGATATAATAATGTTGATCATATAATGTAGAAAATCTCGCATTTTGGACAAAATCGAGTGCGAAGCACGAGGTACGTGATGAGAATGTGTTCGTTAAAGCCGAAGGAGCTTTAACAAAAGAGAATTCACAATCACCAAATTGCAGTTGTCGATGATTTGACCTTTAATTTCAAAATTTCTGTACACAAATGTGGGGGAAATACAAATACTGAGCGCGCCGCGCGCCGTAGGTTTTTTATTTTTTGCAATTTTGTATTTAGAACGGAAATTTTAAAATGGTAAAACTTTTAGTACTTCGAATTTGGAACATTCGAAAAAAAATTTATTCAAATCCGAGCTTTTACAGACCAATGTAAGATAACATACTTTTTTGGTCCAGGCTGCCTCCACTAAAAGTACTGGGTAACAGTGATGATGCAAAAACTTTACTTTTCCTATTTTCTTCTTCTGATTCTGATTGTAACTATTAAACCTTTTTACAGAGCGCTAAAGCATGATAACCTGTGACGCAGATCTAACAGTATCACTTTTGTTATGAGTCGTCTCATTACTGGACGCCATGATAACTGCAACAATGTTGCACACATATCACGTAATTCAATATTACACTGTAATCATTAGAAAAAGGCTCTAGAATTTTAAATATTGATAATAGAACTTTAGTGGAAAAGTTATATCTTATGATACAAATATATATACATAACTTAGATTATTATACACATGATAGGGTAGGGTGGGGCGAGATGAGCACAGTTGTCTTTTTCACGTCACACTCAGAGAAAAGATTGAGTTGATTCAACAAAACAGTTTGTTCAACCTAATTTGTTTGTTGAAACTAAAAAATTTGGTCAGCGCAAATAAACCTTTCGTCATTTTTAAAAAACAACGAATTAATTTGGTCAGTTCAAAGTAATTATTTATTTGAGCATGTTTATTTGATTCAATCAAATAACTGTGTTGAGCGGAATATATTAATTATTAGAAAATGATTTGGTTGAAGTAACGAAATAATTTGGTTGACTCTACCAAATACTTTCATTAACTACACTAAACATATCGAAACAGATGATGTCAGCCCACGCCGCGCCGGTGACCAGTTTGCGTGTCGAAAAGTTTCTCAACGTGTCACGAATTAGTGAAAAAATGAGTGATACGAACAAATGGACACTAAAAATGTCAACGTTTTTAAAAAAACACGGGTCTGAAACAGTATGCAGCGCATTTTGAGTTCCCAGTGTTCACACCGGAGCAGGCAATCCAACCTCAAAATTCATAAGTGATGAAAGAACCCCACACAAATGTATGAAAAAAGCCTTTCTGTCAAATTGGGTGAAAGTACGGTTTTCTAATGCTGAAAGTGATGCTTATCAAAAGTTTGTTATCAAAAGATTTTGACATAGAATACAATTTTTTTAAAGTCAAGATCTAGATACATTTTGATTGAACGAAACAATCAAAATATTTGTTTGAATTAACCAAAATATTTGGTTGAATTAACCAAAATATTTATTACAATCAACCAAACTTTATTAACCCAAAAATTTGGTTAAATCAACCAAACATTTGATTGACCATATAGCAATGTATTTATTTGTTTGTTCCAACCAAATTTTTGTTGAATCAACCAAAATTTTTTCTGAGTGCAGTGTTTAAAATCTGCTAATTTATTGCTGGAAAGTAAGTCGTTATATATATTCTACAAACATTTTTAATTATAATTTTGTCAAGATAAAAGTAAATAAAAAAGTATATACGGAATTAGAAACGAAAATAAAAAATTAGTGCGCTTGGCTCATACCGCCCCATGCCTGGGCCAGGATGAGCCAGGCACTGGGGCGGGATGGGCCACTTAATTAAATGACTTATTATATATTATTGATAAGTAAGAGTATTGTTAAGTTAGAGTATTATAAAACGAAAACATATCTTACACATATTTTCCAACAATTTTACGGAACATTTAAAGTATTTAACGTTAAATTGATGCAATCCTTAATCCTAACATCTACCGTAACTAACTCTGCAAACAGTGAATATAACAACGATTTATATCTGCATATCTTTTAATAATTGTATTAAAGAAATTGATATAACCATTTTTCGACTTACCCGTGTACATTGTCTCAGTAAAAGTTAAATTCTACAGTGTTTTTTCAAAATTTATTCAACATTGAGCAAACATTTTTTTAAAAGAAGTTTGATAACGTTCTTCCTGATATTACTACAAAGAAAAGTTACAAAAGAAATAATAGCCTGCGAGAAAATTGAGTGGCTCATCTTACCCCATATGCTCATCTCCCCCCACCCTACCTACATGACATTCTATAAAACTCTTATAAAGCATTGCAATGTAAAACATTAAAAAAGACTCTATCAATTGTTTTTTATTGAGTATAGGTCCACGAAGGGTCTAAAATATATTAAATTTAGAACTGCACACTTTGCCGGTCACGCGCCCTCCCGAAAACAAGGTATAAATTATTGCTATAATAAATTGCACAGTAAATAAAAGGTAAATTAGGGCCATTCCATTTTATTTCTCAGAAGTCGGTTGCGCCTAGTTTTGAAAATTTGTTTGCTCAACTGTAATAATTATCAATGTTTTCGGAACTTATTTGTCACGTCAATTGATCGAATTGCATTTTTTCTTATTTCGCAATTTGATTTTCAAAGTACAAGGGTGCAGAAAAATGTCACATTTATGTGAATTATAGAATTGAGAAGTACTCTAACTCTACCATTCTCAATAAAGTTTGAATGAAATCAGACGTATTCAACAGTCTATAAACTTTTAAATAACATAAGCAAAAGTAACTTTAATATAAAATAACGGGCAAAAGTTGTATTTTAAAAATTACTAGACCGTAACCATTTTTTAACACTTTCGAAGCGTTATTAAAATCACAAAGTTTGAATTTTAAAATTAAAACTTATCACGTAAGATTCATTTTTCACCGGAATTTTCATAATTTGAGCCCTTTTTTCAATTTTTGATTCCAGAATCTTCAAAATTGCACTCTGAAATTCATCACTTTGGAAGTTTTGTTCATTTTCGGAGAAAAATATCTTGTAGGAAGAAAAATGAGGAAAGCCAATTGAAGTTGGCCAAATATTTAAAAATTCAAAATAGCAATATTTTGAGCTATTTTGAAAATTGCTATTTTCAGTAGAAAAAGGCTGATTAACACATACTTTAAATACTGGATTTTTCTATTTTTCTTCCTACAAGATATTCATCTTCGAAAATGAACAAAACTTTAAAATTGGCGATTTTCAATGTTTAGTTTGTAATATTTCAACATTAAAAATTGAAAAAAGAACTCAAATTCCGAAAAGTCTAATGAAAACTAAAAATCAAGATAAATCACTAGGTGCGTGTCATTGGCTAGATATCTAGTACCTTTTTGCATTCTGTTTTACGTGGAAGTTTTTTTTTAAATATATTTTCTACTACACGGTTTTCAGTACATGAACTGTATACTTCAAAAGCAGAACTGCACAAAGTGTGTCGAGTTGCACACAGTTTTAGGCCCTGGATCCAGGTTTTCCAAAAAATGGTTTCCTATATATTATATATTATGTATAATTCAAGAGATATGAACAAAATTCGGCATTAGATCATTCAAAATTAAAGGCCTGGCAATATTATAGTTAAGATATGACTCGATACCACGGGATATTAAATCAAACCTAAAATAATTTCAAATATTGTGCAGTTTTTAAATAGGTTCGATTTGACAATCTTAAGAATTTCTAATGTGCCAATTTAAAATTGCATAATTTCATGAGCATATTTTAAAAATTTTACATTCTGAACAGGCTGCCGTTCTGCTGAAAAAAGTTGCCATCTAAATTTTTCATGAAGAATTAGTTTTTTAGATCGTTGGATTCGTAATGGAAAAACTAATTTATAAATATAAATTTTTCAAACGAGGATTTAAATTGAAGAGTTTAAAAATGCAACCATTTTAAATATAAAAAGCCTTAATAGTTAGGCGATAGTAAGTGTTAAACTGAAATGTTGAAAATCGGAATATCTCTAATTGAAATTTTATAAATTAGGCAGTAGGCAATAGGAATTTCAAATTCAAACCTTCATAATTAGAAACTGTAATCTATAAGCGCTGCAAACTAAAAAAATTTCAATTATAAAGATTTTATTAAAATAATCATTAAAAATTGAATACTACATGTATTTTTGTGGAATGATTCTAGAATATAATTCAAAATATATATAATTCAAATTGAACTATTTTAAGTTTGAAACACACGTCTAGTTAAACAATAAGTTTCAGAGTTTTAAATTTTCAAAGTTGAGCACTAAATTTCAATTATTGTTTTGCAATAAAAATCGAAATATTGCCTTTTGGAAAGAATATTTGACAATTATTATTATTAATTCTAAATGATTTAAATCAAGACAATTCAACTTTAAATCGTTTCTTTCAAAAAGTTTCTAATCTCACTTTCCATAACGGCTTTCAGTTTTGAACGAAATTTGGAATCTTTTCAAGAAAAGAAGGCAAGGAAGAAAATAATCATTTTTGTAATTTCTACAATTCTAATTAAAATGTTTGGCTCGATTTTTGGAATTTTCGAAGCTTTGCGTTTGAAACGTTACATTTGGAAAATTTTCATATTTAAAATAAGGTATTGTCTATACATCCGGGCACAAGTGACGCCCCCTTCCTTTTTCCAACTACCCTTTGCTTTTGTTAGGTCCGTACATGTAGACTCGACCGTGCTATAAACGTACATAAACGTACGGACTGTCCGGACGTTGAAACTCGGCTTTAAATTTATTCAATTTGGGTAACTAAAACTAATAAGGTTTAATATTAAAGCATATTTGAAAAAAATCTGTTTTTAAATCTGGAATTTGAAAATTTTAGATTAGAGTTTTTTCAATTAAAAATTTTCAATCTGGAAGATTAGATAATTGATATTTAAAATTGTACAATTTGTAGTGGTTATTATTCAGAATTTTTAAAATTTGGCGAAATTAACATTCAAAATTGTTTAGTTTAGCATATATTAAACTTCATATATTACGTTGAAAAAGGTGCTGCGAGTATTAAATAAATTTGAATTTCAATTTTTAATAATGAAAGGTTCGGATTTGATATTGTACAATTTGAAAATTTAAATAAAAAATTATTTAATTTCTCAGTTTGTAAATATTTTATAGAAAACATTTAAAATGTTTAAATTGTAGGAACGCGTTTTTAGTATTGAAAATTTTCAAGTTTGAAAACTTTAAAATAAAGTATGTTCCATTTTTATGATTTTTAGTTTAAAACAAAATAAAATTTTAAGCGATTCTCATTTTCAGATTGACGTACTTTGAGGCTTCAAATAATTATTCATTTCATTTTTAAGACTGAATCTTTAAAATTGTATTAATTAACGTTTGAATCTAAATTGCTGCATCTTAAGTATTAAAAATGCTTTGCAGATCGGAAATTTGTATCGTAGATTTTAGTGGCCGCACTGATTGATTAAAAAATTAGAGCGTTTTTCTGGAAGGTAAATTATATAACAAGGCCTTAAATCTGCAGTTAAAATCCAATTTCTCGTTTTGCTTAGTTCGACAGAAGCACTTTGATAAGTAAAATGCAAATCCAAGCAATTTTTCCCATTCATTGAAACTTTGCTCTTCGTTGCAGTAATAGTTAAAACATCAATAATTGTTGAAACGTTTACAGACGTGCCTCCGAGATCTTCAATCTTTCGCTCAATTAATTCAGTGAAACAGAACAAACTCGTGGGAACCGGAAGTGAACTTTCAATTTCTCTATTTTCTACTAATATTACAAAATTTCCTCCAAATTTATTTCTCTCTCAATTTTTTGTTTATCATTTTCCTCCCGTTCACATAATTTTTTCCTTTCCCACTTTCTCCTATCTCTATTTCGCTATTCTTAGATTTTTTGCAAGTGACTCCACGAGCTTGGAGACAGATTCCAATTACCCTTTTTCTGCTTATTCGGCATTCGGCCGGATGTGACGTCACTGGTTGCCGCGCGTGTATGCTAAAGTTACAAGATGCGATCCGACACCCGACTCTTCTGTCTTTTCAAAGAGGACGTGCGACCAAGCCTGGGACACATGATTACTGTCTAATTTTTCATCGCGGATTCGTAAACAACCCTCAAGACGTCAAGACTTCCACGACACCTGGATTGCTTTTCCTGATGACGAAGCACGTCGAAGGTATTCGGAAACATGAAGTACTCGGAAGTGTAACTGGATACGTTATTTTAAAAAAACCATTCATTATGTTTGCGACCATGCTTTGGCAATTCTGATCAGTTTTAGTATAATATAATATAATATGTACATAAGGACCCCATTAAGGTAAAAATCGCAAGCGAATAGAAAAATTCTAGTGCAAAATTATAATGAATTTGTGAAGTCAAAAAAATGAACGTTGATGTTTCAGAAATAAGAAAAAAGAGGCAGTTTATATACTTATGGCATTGCAGTAAGTTTTGCTACTGAACTAGGTTTCACCAGGCTCCCCAAGCTGCAATGCATTAGCTTTTGCTAAAGTTTGGCTAGGAGCTTTTTTTTTTTGAAAAAAGGACCGAGAGCGCCACTTTTTCCTACACATAATAGTATATTATGCACCTAGGGGAACAAAAAGTGCCTCTCCCCCTTGGCGCATACGATATTTTTTATAACAAATGGATGATTTCAGACATTTCTCGAAATACAGTCATAGTTTCAGTCCATATTAGATTTTGAATAAAGAAGCATGAAATTTATGTTAACTCAATTTACGGTAATTTTAGAGGTGATTTATGGTAAGTTACCATAAATTGCCCAAAATTCATTTTAAAAATGGCTACATTTGCGGAAATTTATGGAAATTTTTGGTCATGTATGGTAAGCTTACATGTAAATATGGTAACTTACCATACATTACCCAAAATTCATTTGTTTAAATTTCCATAAACTTCCGGGAATTTCTGAAAATTTTCGGTAATTTATGGTAATTTTACAGGTAAATATTGTAACTTACCATAAATTACCCAAAATTCAATTTTAAAAATGTCCATAAATTTCCAGAAATTTATGCAAATTTTCGGTAATTTGTGGGAAATTTACAGGTTAATATTGTAACTTACCATAAATTACCCAAAATTCATTCTTGAAAATTTCCATAAATTACCGAAAATTTTCATAAATTTCCGAAAAATGTAAATTAAAAAAAAATGAATTTAGGGTGATTTATGGTAATTTACTATATTTACCTGTACAATTAGCATAAAAGACAGAAATTTTTCAGTAATTTATGGCAATTTTACAGGTAAATATGGTAACTTACCATAAATTACGCAAAATTCATTTAGAAACATTTTCATAAATTTCCCGAAATTTATGAACATCTTCGGTAATTATATCAGTTATATATATTAACTTTCCATAAATAACCGCTCATAATAACAGCTCATAGATGTATAATTTTCATTATTCACCTCTGACGTCACTTTTCAGTCTCTAGAGACTAAAAAGGAGAGCTTAATCCCCTCTTCATAGGCGTCGAAAAGGGCTGAAATCATGCATGTTTCATAAAAAATACATGTATGCTCCATGAGGACAGATGACGGACCACACAAGTGTACCTAAAATTGTATGCAAATGCATGTAATAATTTAAAATTTGTAAAAAGTAATTAAAATCAAGGTTTTTTTTAGTGCTGGAACCTATCCAAGAAAAATTTTAATGAAATTAGTAGCTGATGTAGAAAGAAATTTAAGCTAATTCCAAGAAAGTGTGATCTTTTAACGTATTCCTAACCTTCCTTTTTTAAACAGGAAATGTTGGTTATTCGTCCGCAGTAATGTTTGGATTACTAGATTTTTTTTTCCATCTGATTATCAATAGATATTGTTTTTCAATGTTTTTATTTACATTCGCAGGTGACAACTATAAAGTTTCTCAGAGAAATTTATTTATGCGCGTATATCCTTTGAAAAAAGAAAGGCTAGAAATACATCAAAATGGTCAAAACATCACATTTTCTTTGAATTAGTTTAAATTTCTTTCTACACTAGGGATTAGTTTCTTTAAAATGTTTCTTGACTGAAAAAACCTTGAGTTTAATTATTTTTTGTCAATTTTAAATTATGCATTTGCACACGGTTTTGCGTACGCTTGTATTGTCCCTCATCTGTCCTTTGCCGACGTAGAAATGTGTTTATGTGTATATGGAAAAAGTGGCTTTTTCGAAGTCGAAAATCGAACAAACCGCTCTTTCTATCTCCACACGTTAGAAAAAGAGGTCCGTTCGATGTTCGACTTTCAACACGGTATCGGAGAGTTACTACATTCTCGAACTTATGACGAAGCATACACCACTGCAGAATTTACGACGATGAGTATATTTTGACCCTGGTTAAGCTCAAGAAAGTTAACATTATACAAATGTGAACCGATATATTGCTATAAATTACCATAAATTGCATTAAATTTCGGAAAATGTACGATAACTAATGTAACTTATGGGTAATTTGTGATGAATTCCGGTAACTTTCTCAAACTTCTTACAAAATTTATCTCCCGGGAGTTTACTCTCAGGAATTGAGCAGAAATCTCTCGGGAATCGAACGCCAAACCCTCGGAACGTACAATCCTTACACCTGGTGTATAAAACGCAATTTTCCCCGAGAATATGTAATTTATACACTTGGTTTACGGGCTGAATTTGGTGTCCTCGAGGCACCGACATTTAATCTGTGCACTAGGTGTATATGATTTCTGCTTATATCCAGAAATTTTGAAAACTTTATTCTAATTTTAATATAAAGTTAGGAAATTTTGGATGATTACGGAGATTCTGTAAATTTATGGTAACTTTATAAATTACCAAAAATTAAAAAATTTTGAAATTTGCGGAAGTTCAGGGTAATCAAAAGTTTTGGTAATTTCTGGTAAATTATGGTCCAATCTGTCAAAAAATCTGTCAACACGATTAACTTCTCCCTTGACGATCACTTTCTGTCAGCTCAAAATGTAAGCTTATAGATGTATAATTTTCATTACTCAACTCTGAAGTCACACTTTGTCTCTTCCTGACGTTACCATGCTTGAAAAGCACTACTTTAGCACCGCTTTACAGGCAACGATAAAGGCTGAAATCATCAAGATGTTATAAAAATAAAATCTCCAAAGAAGTTTGATTTAACGAGTACTTTAGGGTTCCTGTAGTCAGTCCCTCGCTTTTGAAACTGAACCAGTGAAACTATGACTGGTTAAATCAGTATTTTGAGTTGTCACTGGTGAACCAGTGATTTTCCGATTTTGACTGGGCAATCCAGTAAGTGACTGAACTAAACAGGTTACTGAAATATACTGGTGATGCTAAATGATAGATTCAACCAGTCATCATACCAGTCACACAGCGCTCAACACGGTCAGCACATGAATCTCGAGTCGTCTAGCACGCGCGTGTCGTTGGTCGCATCTTTCCATTTCGTGCGAATGAAAACGAAATTTATTGTGTACTAGTGTTTGCGTTAGAAATATTTGGGGCATGGCTACAATAAGCAGATGATATCATTTTTTTCGCTTGAAAGTGGGGATGCTCCTGGGGACCGACGCGTTGACGGTATGACGGGCCTATCCACAGTTAGGCGAAATGTATTATATTCCATATAATATATTGCAGCCCGGCCCTCATTTATTGTTGTGAATTTATTATTTTTGAAAGATAATGCAAAGGTTAACAAACAAGTGATGAATGATAAATGTCATACGTAACCAAGTGCACAAAATACATTTTCTCCAGGGAAGTTTGGTTTTACGAGTACTTACAGGGTTACTTGCAGTCTTTTTCGCGAGGATACGACATCCAACTTGTACATCAGGTGTATAAACTAGGTCTTCTCCGGGGAAGCTTGGTTTAAAGTCTACCTGAGGATTCCTGTATTAGATTCTTTAAGGACAGAACATACAACCCCTCCACGATGTGTATATGCCGTAGGCAGTTGGCTAGATGCCTGCATGCCTAATACATCTTAATACATCTTCTTCGGAGAACTTTCGTTTAACGAATACATACTTGAGGGTTCCATTGGTCGGTATTTTATACACCTGGATTTGGTACCGAAACGATATCGTATTTTATAAGAACCGACTACAGGAACCCTATAGTACTCGTAAAGTCAAACTTCATCGGAGAGTATGTAATTTATAGAGTTGGTACACGTATTGTATGTCGGGTCCTCAAGGAAATGACTGCATGAGAAATCCCCGTTCGATTACCAAGAGTAAACTCCCGGGAGATTTTAGATCAATTCTCGGGAAAATGTTCACATGACGACTTTGTGATCACGAATTATTTTCCTATACTTGGCAATGGTAGAGTCGACTTTAGGGACAATGTCACTTATTAAGGTTTTGCTTAGTACGACAGAATAAAGACTCTGGAATAAATTTTGTTTCAGATAATTTCAAGATAGGGTTCCATCTTGCTCAGACTTCAGGTACGAAACTACCTTTTATTGTTTTTGCCGCAAAACTGCAAAAAAAAATTGACAGCAGATGACGTTTCGTACTCCAAGTCCGAGGGAAACGATACCTTGTGTAAATGTACCATTCACACTACCAAGGCTATTTTTTGTTGCAGGGAAATGGTACCCTGAAATTGGCGTTAGATTTACATTGTTTTTTCTGTACATGTATCGTGATGAATTGTATTGCGGTGTAAACTTCCTCAAAATCAAAGAATATGGAGAAGGGAGAGGGACAGGGGGTTCGCCCACTTTTATACTACGACAGTTCCTACGAAAACGTTATTGGTGGAGGCGTTTTGCAAGGTTCGGGAACCGATTTTTCTTTTTGGCAATGAAACTTTCCGTAAGAATGATCGGTCAAATAGCTACACCTAATATTGCAGAAGTTTCTGTACATGTCGCTGACTCATTGGGGTTAGTATTGCGGAATTTTCTGTCTACTAGCCTTACTAGTTTTACGTATTGATATGTTATTAATAATAATAATCGTAATTTGCTTCGCTTCTTGCACTTTGAAACATATGAAAGACACGAAAAATGTTTAACAGGCATGAGGGAGTGGGAAATTAGTAAGGGTGGTTGTAAAGGGGGTTGCGGGTTATAAAAAGAGTCTGAGGTAGTGGAAAAGGTATGAGATTGTATTCACTAAAATAATCCTGGCGGGCGAAATAAGGTAGGTGCGAAAATTTTCGTAAGTGTACCTCCAGACACTGTCTTATGGAATTTCCGAAAATTCCATAATACTAGACAGTGCCTTTTCTTTAAAATCAGAAAATTGCACTTTTTCTCGATAAAACACCAGATACAGATTAACGTTCAAGAATCAAAATAATTCAGCTTAAATAATATTTTTCGCAGCTATGCTAAGCCCAAAAACATATGCATTTACCGTGAGCACTATTTATTTTGGAATCAGCCATAAGACAATTCAAAAGTTTTGCTGATACCGTTTCGGGACCAAGGCTTCGAATTTAAAGATCCGTAAAAGGCTTGTATACCAAGTTTGATGAAAACTGAACCAATAGTTTTCGAAATAAAAACATATAAATGAAACTTGAAATGTTTAACACGATGCATTATACGTATTATTTATTGAATATGAATCTGGAACTCGTGGTCATGCGTTTTTACATAGACGCCATAGATCATAAGCTTTCTTTGTTTAATGTTAAAAAGCAACTATCCAATTTTTTTTGAGTTTAATCTCATATGCCATGAGGTCGTCTCTTTACACGACACTTAATGCAACTGTGTTGCACTCGTTTTTTCCGTCTTGGTCCATTAGCTTATCAGGTCCGCACTCTCGCATGTTGAATCGTTTATAGGTTTATTAATAAACTATTACGAGGAACCTTATCGGTTATCATGGAAGGTAGGGCGAGTAACTATCGTCGGGGTCTGATAAAAAGCACATTAGAGTTAGATCTCACGTTCAGGTCTTGTTACAATTTGTGTGCTGTTTAACACGTGATAATATACATTTGATTAAAATTTATTGTATTTTTATTTTTAATTTCATTATATATACTCGTACATATTCTGATAAAATAATGTAATTGGCTTATATGCCAGTTAGCCCTTTGTGTAATGTGACGTTGTATAATAGGCACATCGCGTTAAGGGGACTTTGAAGAGAAAGAGAGACAGGCACGTATCTACAGAGTGGCGAAACCGGCAAACACCCCTCCCCCAGGATTTTTTGACTTACCATCACGTATTTTCTTTTTCACTGGGAAAGGGAGGAAAATTATAAAAAATATTATTATTTGGAAGATTGCAAAAGATTATTGTACATAACAATCTTCAAAATCATTCATTCACTGTGTCCACATTGACTTTCTCTGTCTTGTCAATTTGACAGTTTAATATAGCATACGCCAGTTTTGACATCATCATCATTGATTTGAAGTACCATGAAGTTTTTCTGCTTGCATGTAAATGCTTTATAATTCATTGTTAAGTTTCTACTTTTGCACTTTAGGTTCAAATGATAAATTTGAAAAAGCGTGATGCACAATTTGAAAATTATTAATTTTTAACGGTTAAGTTCAGTGATCCTAATTTAAAAATACTTTCATTTTAAACGAAGTTTGGAATCGTTCAATTTTTAACGGTTTAATTAGGCTTGGATTCATTATTTGTAAAACTTCCAATTAGAAGACATAATTGTAAATGTTTTTAGAATGATTAAACGTTGAAGGGTTGAAATGTTCAAAATGTTTAAATTTTGAACGGTGAAAATGACATTGAATGTTTTCTTTGAGTAGAAATCTCACTTCTTTATAATAAAATCTATCCAATCACTTGGAATGTCATTTGATACTACATGATATGATACCTTTTAATCATTTTCATCATCTTTAAAGTTTCTATAAATTAAAATTATGGTTTTGAATGCGCAATTCTAAAATAGTGCAATTTTTGAGTCCGAAATTTTCCGTCACAGTTTTTCAACTGATCTCACGTTTTGAGACCGCCTGAAGCCGAAAATCAAGTTTTGGCGATGGGGTCTGTCTGTCTGTCTGTCCGGCCGTCCGTCCGGGAACGCGATGACTCTCGAAAAAATGAACGGATCAAATTAAGATTTTGGCACACTTTCTTTAGGTCCTGAAAGAAAGAACAAGTTCGTTAATCAGCCATTTTGGATAGAAATTAAAAAAGTTGGAGCATTTTCCAAATTTTTGAAACCATTTTTTTTCAGATTTAAAAATTTTATGTACGGTTATTTGCAGTACGTAAGAAGCCGAACAATTTATCTTAATGACTTTTTTCGATAAAAAAAATTATCAAAGTTATAGCATTTAAAAAATTTTAAAAATCATTCGAAAATGAATTTTTTAAGCCAAGCAACGCCCGATATGAAAAAAACGTCAAGGAAAGAAAAACATTGTTTTTTCAAAGCCCTACAAGATTATCATAACAACTTTTGGAATTTTTTTGAAAAATCGAAAATTCAGTTTTTTGATCGCGCAAAAA
The DNA here is from genome assembly GCA_932195095.1 of Andricus curvator. Taxonomy (NCBI): domain Eukaryota; kingdom Metazoa; phylum Arthropoda; class Insecta; order Hymenoptera; family Cynipidae; genus Andricus; species Andricus curvator. The sequence continues at coordinate 6,325 of CAKNYM010029829.1, read as the reverse complement.
GTAATGAAAAATCAAAAATTCCATTTTGTGGTCAAACTAGGCAAGATAAAAGAAAGATCGACAGACAAAAACTGTGCTCCCAAAAAAGATCTACAAATTTGTTGAGAATCACTTCTTGATAGGACGCGTAGTTTCTTTTTATTCGTAAAAAACAATAATAAAAGTAAAAAAATTAAATTTTTGGACAAACGACAAAAGCTACGAAAAAAATAAATAGACTAAAGTTGTTCAACCAAAAAGAGCTAAAAATTTTTTATAAATCATTTTTTGATAGGACGCGTAGTTTTGGTTTTAATCGTAAAAAATGACATTACAAATAAAAATGAAAAACTTGTGGAAAACGACAAAAGGTGCAAAAAAAACTTGTTGAAAAGTTGTTCACCCAAAAAAAGAGATGTTAATTTGTTTTAATTTATTACTTTCTCATCATTTGCGATTGAGAAAGTATTAGAATTTTCCGAAATTTGACAGAACAGTTTTTCAACGAATCTCCATGTTTTGAGACCGCCTGAAGTCGAAAATCAAGTTTTGGCGATGGCGTCTCTCTGTCTGCATGTCTGTCCGTCCGGAAACACGATAACTCTCGAGAAAATGAACAGATCAAATTGAGCTTTGGCATACTTTTTTTAGGTCCTAAAAGAAAGAACGAGTTCGTTAACCAGCATTCTTTGACCAACGATTATGGTTTTACCCATCGAAAATGCTATTAAAAATAGAACATTCCATTTTTACGCCAAATGATGACAGATATGTGAAAAAAACTGGTCAATTTAAATAATACCTTGTGGATTGTGGAAAATTCTTTTTCAGAACATTGTAGAATATTTTAAAATGTTGTAGAATAGGCTAGAAAATTCCTGATTATTTAATAGAACTGCAGAATAATCTAAAGAAGTCCAAAAGATTCTGGTGTATTCTAGAGCATATCCAGTACTTTCAAGAACATTCTGAAAAATTTCATAATATTCTACAAATGTCTGAATTTTCTGTTATCATTATAAATTTTTGCGAAATCACACTAGTAAATATTGTAGTGAAAGAATTTTTTCGAAATCTTATTTATTGGTACAATAAATTTAAAACAAAATTTAATAAAATATAATTTCAAATTTAGTTCAAGTTCTAACGCAGCATCAACTTTTTCAACCTTTTAGTATTGATATTTTTTTAAAACTATTATCAAGCAATGAAAAATTTGATTTACTTGGAATAGGATTATTTTTTTGGATCAAACCTTTTTCATTCTCATTGAAAAATAATTTTTTCATCCCACTAAATAATAGAAAAAATTACCAAATTTAGTAGGAAAACCACTAAAATGGCAAAAAGCACTAAAATGGCATCACTAAGGTTTACGCCAGGGGCGTCAACTCCGATCCATGGTAGTCAACTTATTGTAATATCCTACTTGAGTAAACTCTAATTTTATTTTGCAATTGTACAACTAATATATCCATTATTGAATACTGAATGAGAAACGAGGACTATAAGTAAGTTACAAATTCAACACCTTATTCCAAATTAAAAATGTTAATTTTCGTTTTTTTTTTGTTTTGAATTTGAAAATGCTATAACTCTGACAATTTTCTTTTTATCGAAAAATGTCATGAGGATAAATTGTTAGATTTTGAGTACTACGGATAGCCGTACATAGAATTTCTGAATCTCGACAAAATGGTCTAAAATTTTTTTTAAATGTTCTAACTTTTTGAATTTTTATCCAAAATAGCTGGTTAACGAATTTAATATTTCTTTTTGGTCCCTGAAACTGTGTGCCAAAGCACAATATAATTTAATTAGTCTTTCAAAAGTTATCCGGTATACAGACGAAAACGACGACAACGACGAGAGACAAATAAACATATCCAAAAATCAATTTTTCTCTAGAATTTATTTAAAACTTTACCAAACTTTCGAATGAATAATACACTAGAATTTCGATTGCAGCACGGGTTTATTTAAATTTCCCTGGAATTTTCAAATCAGAATGAAATATTTTTCATTTTGCATTAATATTGTTATTAATGGTAAAAAGATAAAAAAGAAAATATGTTAAGAATCAGTGAATGTTGTATCAACGTTCACAAATGTGGGATTCTGTGAAATTTGAAGATTTTAGTTTATTTTTTGCTCTTATTACACTGAACCATAATGACCGAAAAACGATAATCGGTGATATCCCGACTAAAAATTCTTTGACTTGGTTTAGACTTGAATTGCCCCCTATCTAAAACATATTGAAGGCGAAGTGAAGACATCTTTCGATGTCTCATTTTTGAGACGGTGCCAGACTTTATGTTATGTCTTGAGACATGATCTCATGCAGTAAAGTGGTTGCCTATTGGCTACGGCTGGGATACCTGCCCTGTCAGAGAGGGTCATTCTGACAGTCATAAACAGCTAATCTTTATTATTGATTAAAAAATTTGTTTCGTATTTATACGGATTTTCGTTTGTATTATACTCATTTGACGACGATACGATTCCTGAGTCCAAAAAGTTTCGTCTTGAGACAAGTTTATGCCGACTTGAAATCAACCGGCTAAGACCTTACAAGTGAGACATTATTTGATGTCTCGCTTCGGTTTGGAGATGCAGCCAGACATCGTTGACTTGAAGACGAACTCAAGACTCAAGAAAAATATTTCTTCACGCACATGTTTGCGATTTGAAGAATAGAAGGAATAAAAGCAAAAGGTTCAAAGATAATTTTGGCAAAATTTGTAACAATAATATTTACAAATATTTGAAATATCGTTAATCAAAGTCTAATCTTTGAATTTCGTATGACGCTTACCCTTACAGAACTTAAAATTTAGTTTTTCACTAAACACAATGAAACTCAACAAAGGAGAGTAAGTTTGAGCGCGGCAAGGGCGCACGTCTGTCGGATCTCGCGCTCTGCTCTCAGTCTTTGTATTTCCCCCAAATTTTTGCACAGAACATTTAAAATTACCGATTAAATAATTGATAACTGTAATTTGGTAATTTCAAATTCTCTTTTGTTAAAGTTTCTTCAACTTTAACCAATACATTCTTATCAGGTATCTCGCGCTTCGCATTCGATTAAAGTTTGTACAGAACGAAAATTTTTCTTTAATATGTTGATCTCAGGCTTTTTGTTAGTTTTAATGGTATTTTTCACGATTGAAACAAAAACTACATGTCTTATCAAAAAATGGTCAATAAGGACTTTGTAGATCTTTTTTGATTAAAAAATTTTTGCCTTAATAAGTATATAATCCCCAAGCCATAGATTGGTAGAACTTAAGATCATCAGCGAAAAGGAGGCACATACAGAATTGAGAAATGGCACATATGTCGCTAACTTGCAGGATAAACATCAGGAGCCCCAGGTGCGAGCCCTGAAGTATCCCAGATGTACCCTGGAAAATCTTCGATTAGCTGTAGTCAACCCGTACGGAATGCCATCGATCATTCCTGTAGCTATAGATAACCAAGCAAGAATGTTGCCAGAAATACCCTTTTCTTTGAGCTTTGCTACGAGGATTCCATGGGCAACCTTGTCGAAAGCTTTAGAAAAGTCGGTATAAACGGAATCAATTTTAAAGCCAGATACTATACTGTTCACCAGAAAGGGGATATAAAAATACTCAAGTTCCCAGTTTAAAGGACGTACTTGAAACATGAACCTTTTTCAGAACATTATTTGGTCTGACTAAGGACAATTTTTGAAACGTTCAAATAACTTCTTTTGACTTGTACGTCCAAGAAACGTTTTTAGAGCGTTCCAATTACGTTCTTAAATTTCGTGCCCACTGGGTTAGTAAGAGAAGATCTACCTATTCTGAAACCTCGCTGCTCTTCAGCTAACAAATTTGAAGAGGCGTCAGAGAGTTTGTCATGGATGCTGCTTTCAAAGGTCTTTGGAATTGATTCGAGTTTTGTTATGGGTCTGTAGTTTGCAACGTCATTTCGACTACCGCTTGTGAAAATAGGAGTAACAAAACCATTTTTCCATTCTTGTGGAAATGGCCCTTCTGCAACTGATTTATTAGAGATTATACATAGTGGATCTATCCGTGCAGGGCAACACGATTTCAGCATAATGGGGGAGGGGAACGCTACCAGAGACTGCACCCTTGTTTGCATTTAATTTTGTTATTCTTAACTTAATCTCTTCTCGGATGATGTGAATATTCGAAAATTCAATGCATTAAAAAAAGTCAAATTGCCGTTCGTGGGTAAGTGGGGTTGCATTCACTGACTTAAAAAAATCTACAAAAAGCTTGTCGATTCCCTTACGCATGTAAGGGAATCTATCCACGGTATCATGACCGCAAAACATGTTGTTGTATAATTTATTATCTGAGCGCGTCGCATTAATATAATTTCAAAAGGATTTGGGATTGCCTATGATATAGTTTCCAGTATTTTGGATATATTTCGCGTGACAGTGATTGGATAGTGATTTACATTAAGCCCGTAGTGAAGAGAAATGATTATAGTCAACGATACTTTTGGTGCGCTTATATAATTTGAAAAGTTGATGCTACGTAGACTTTCAAGGGAGAAAAATACACAAAAGCTACATACAGGTGTGCATAAAAAATATCTACAGCATCATTAGCTATTATTTGAGCGAAGATATTTTCAATCGATGCTTTCTAGATAATTATTTATTGTCGGCACATTGGCCTTCTTAAAGCTGAAACGCGCAACGATGGAATTATGCTACGTCATCTCCTCTGAATGGATCAAATGTAGTAACGCTAGTTGCACGATTCCAATCCACCGTTTTAAAATCCGCGCGAAGTTTTTCAGGACTCCATCACCCGGGGGCGTCACGGAGGTCATATCGCCATTACGCTTTTCTGTGTGATTTCGTTGACACGTGGAAAATAGTTTCATCGAATAAAATGAAATAATCGATTTTTCTAAGAAATTCCTACTCAAAACTGGGCCCTGAAAAACATAGGTGCGATACTTATGTCCTATTCAAAGAAATAACACACCTGCGGAAAAAGGTTTGGAAAGCAGCGCGCTCGAAAAGCAGATAAAAAAAGAGAAAATATGACGACAAGCGAGGCCCTGGAGGCTCATCGCGTCATAATCGTCGCCGCTCACGATCCTTATCACGATTTTTATCACATGATAGAATACCTACCCCTAGAAATACCGGGAAAATTAAAAAAGGCGACGAGCGTAACCTGCGAGGTACGTCACGCCATGATCAAGACGGCGGTGAGCGAAATTCGAGAAATTCGTCACATCCAGATCCTCACAGATCGAGGTGACCCCGCTTTCTTTCGTCCCGAAAGTCCCGTGCACCGCAAAAATCTAGCTGTAAGTCTTGTAGCGAAGGCGACAGGCGTACCTGCCATAATGACAGCCGATCGTCACGTTCTTCCTCTTCGAGATCAAGTTCATCTAGCATCAACCGTTCTAAGAAACGAATGACCAGATCAAAAAGCCCGATTCATCGTAAATCACCAGGAAGCAAGGAGATAAAAAATTTGACTCCTCAAACTCTGAATATTTTGGCTAATGTTGACGATAATGCCAAATTTGACTCGGAAATTCATATGTCACTCTCGGAAGTATGGTCTAAGATCCTGAAAGTAGGACTGTCCAAAGCCCCAAACAAGGAGTTCTTAGAAAAATATCCAACGCCAATAAACTGTAAAATGCTCCAAGCTCCAAAACTGAACTCGGAAGTAAAATCAGTCATGGACCAGACCGGTCTTAAGAAGACAATTACCAGGTTACTTCACAAAACCAGCATATGACAGCAAAAGCGGCACACTCCTTTTCGGAGAAAACTTCTCAGAGGGCCTAAAGTCAGCAAGAGCTGCGGAAAAACTCGGCAAGTATATCTTAAAACCAGTTCAATCTTCATCCAATCAAGGAGCGAAATTTTACAAAAAAGGAACACCTTACGGAGGAGAATTTCACTATCGTAATTTAACCTTCAAGGACCCTCCCAGGAGGAACCCGAGAACATGCCAATCGGGAGGACAAAGCAGATATTCATACTAGAGCAATCAGGGCCGGTGGAAGCCCTATTTACGATGGGTAGTACTACCCACTTGAAATTTCCGAAGATGGGTGATTCCCCACCTGAAAATTCGAAGAAAACAAAGACAATAATAACAAAGACCTTCTCCCTCCTCCTGCTTACTCCCGCGGCCAGCAAAACTAACCACCTGAGCTCAACACGTTTCGCTGGCCCTGAGTGCAACCAAGCTTACCAGAAACCTCGCAACAAGAAATAAACTCAAGTTCTATTGCTGGTAAAATGAAGCTATTCGCCCACTACAGACCTGACTGATGCCTTCCTCATGGTCACAGTCGCTGAATCGTT